>BROG01000375.1:0-207500 GCA_030159075.1 Atrina japonica
GAACCTTATTTTGTGAAGGAACACACTGATTCTAATAACAAGTACACTGAACACGATATCAGAGTTTTTAGTGGACATCTTCGTGGTGTTTGTTGTGGGAAAATGTTTTCCAGCAAATAGTCGGTAATACCGTGTGTATCTGTTCTGCCCCTCTAATGACTTATATCTTTTTTGTACTCACGTGAAGCGGAATTTTTACCGTCTCTGTTCTCCACCGGAAAGAAACAGTTAACATCTGGCTTTAATTTTACGTACAGGTACATCGACGACGCCTTGTCTATAACTTTCTGTATCACTCGGTCCCATGATTTTCTGTTGAGCTTGAGACTACAGAAAGCAATATAGCTGTTTCTTAAATAGATCTGCTACTGTCGATTTGGAAGGCCGGTCAACTTCACATTTCGCTTAATGAAAAACATAATAATTTTAATTTCCGTTTCACGAATTTCCCTTTCCTGATTAGTAATATTCCGCCTCCTTAAGCCTATGGCATTTTCATTTCTCAACACATACATTATGTCAAAGTATTCTTTTTGTTTTCATATGAAGCGGAATTTATACAGTATCTGCTTTCCACTGAAAAATAGCACATCGGTTTAATTTTACCTATAGTAACATCGGCGAAGTCTTGTCTATAAATTTTGAATTCTGAATATATCTGGTTGAGCTTGAGATCAATGAGACGACAGATATCAACACATCTGCTTCTTATCTAGATTACTCCTGTGGATTGGGAAGGACGGTAAACCGCACACCTCCCTTAATGATAAACGTGACGATTTCAATTTCAATATCACAAATTTCCCGTTCCTGAGTATTAATATTCCGTCTTTTCCTGCTTATGCGTTTTCATTTCACAACTCATAAGTTATACCAGGGCATACTTCTCTTATGAATATTTTATTCTGATATTCAAAAGACTCGCCAAGAAATTACTCACACAGGGTTGCATTGTTGAACACAAAAAGTTTTATGGTCGATGATGGGATCTTCTTAAACCATATGAAGTTCCACTCTCAGGAATGTTTAATAGCATTCTGGAGCACGACTATATACAGTTACTCCCATTCACCAATCAGTTTTTCAAAACGTCATGGAGATTAGGGTGCCGTAATCATGTAATCAGTAGAAATATTTATCTTTTTGTAAGTTTATGTTTGCAATTCCGATCTCAGGTGAGAAATGCTGCAGTTCTACATTAAATAAGTTTTGATGCAGACCTATACTCGCGTGATAATTTATCAGTTTCTTTATTATGTGGTTAAAATATGATTAACTCAAAACTTATGGTCGGGGCTTCAGATACATTTCATCCTACTGTAAGTTCCTTTTATATGTTTTTGAAGCATCTACATGCAATATTCCAAAGTTGCAATTTGTGTTTCTTACATGAGGATATTAGATATTGAAGTACTACATGTATACATTTTTTTCATCTGTTTTACGGATAAACAAAAAATAAAATATATGTATAGTGAAATATTGAAAAAAATACAGCAATTAGAAACAGCACAGAACGGGTGATACTAAAAGAAGAACTCTAAAGAACTCAGAAGAACTCTAAAAATTTAAGGGGTAAGTGGGTGCTATTGTCCGGTCCACATAATATGGCGGGCGGAGTAACCTTTTGCGTTTTATTTCTCACTGGATACTGTCTTATGTATGGTGACAAGTAGGGACGATTAGTCTAACCAGTGTAGTTTTAATGTTATGCTTTATCACCTAAAATTTAAACTCGCCCAGGTCAAGAAAGGGTTCACAAGACTCCACACTACAGAGTTATATGAATTTTACTATTTTAAAGGCCCATGAACGGCGATTTACGCTCAGAAAGGTTATTAATTTTTATTTAAACGGCAATATGCTTTGCAAAATGTTTATATAAAGTTATTATCTTCCCATTAATTACGCTTCTGGGTGATTCTCTGTTTTCTTGTAATCTGAGATTGAATATTAAAAAATGATTTTTACTCGTAACGACAATAAATGCAAACTGAATTGCGTAATATTCAAGGCAACCTCAGATGAATCAGTTCAACATATAGGTTATTGTCATCTCGTATCCATCACAACTCGTACCTAAGTGAATTGATTGACTCGTGCCCATCGATTATCTCATTCGTGCCAATCACTTGTTTGATTGTAGAATAATTTATGAAGGTATACATGTATTTACCAACAAGGTTATGCCGTTTCGTATGGAATTGACATACAACTATATGTGGAAATGAATTGGCTTCAGAAGTACTTCGCTAACAGAGGTATTGTCCACTTCACAAAACGTGACAGGCGGATTAATTTTTTGATTATCTTGCGGATGATTCTACTCAAGTTTTTGGTTAGGACAATTGTTATGGGAAAAAAAATATATTCTTCACTGGTATATATACTCGTAGGTAGGATAACAATAGATATTAAAAATTTCAGATACCAAAGTATAAATCAATAGAATGTCCAGGACATAGATACAAATCCGGTAAAAATGGACAAACACGGACCTCTGGAATCCAAGAGGTGGGGCCAGGTGCCATGGAGGAGGAAGAATCCCCTGTCGACCGGTCACACCCGCCGTGAGTCCACAGTCAAGTCCAATGAAATACGTAAGGAGTGTATCATCGTCACAATTGGTACAGACGTCTCAACAACCGCCAACGAAAAGGTCATGTAATCTATTCACTTCAGTTACTACTTCTGGATCACTAAATACAGAGGGATAACCTGTTTTTATAGTCCCTCGAAGTTTTCGAATACGAGATTTTATCATTCATCGTATGGCTTTCAGTCATTTAAAGTGTCTGGTTCTACGTCTTCATGTTTAGCCCATCGTCTGACATAATCTTCGACAGAATCCATTATGAAACTGAAATTCTGACGCCAATTACAGGAACGGGCTACCCGGTATTTGGGGCCCCTTAAAATAAGATTTTTGAGGCTTTCATTTTCAACAATAGAAACGTCGCCGGTAAGGATGCCCGATAGGACTGTATTCGAAAGGAAATGAAGCACATGAGCATGTGACAGTGTTGTAATTGAATAGCTTGGATGCGATGCTAGGTGTATAACGATTATTCTTGTCAGTGTACATTTAATGTCGCTATTTTTATAACCTAACTACATAGTCGTAAAACCACGATCCGGAATCGCTATGCACGTGCCTACCCATGGTTTCATGTACCCGAAATCACTCAATCAATCAATCAATCGGAGTTAATTTAACATGCGGCATGACTACTCAAAGCCCTGCCCCTGTAGCTCCGGAAAGGCTCCATGTGTCTAACGTGCAACCATGATGAAATTTGTTACACGTGCTCGCCCCTACGGAGTAGGCTTGAGCTGAGGATCTGGTGGTGGCGTTGGCCGGTTTAGGGTCCTCTTCTCCCTTCTCCGCTCTCGGGTGGGAGGGGCCTTCTGGCAGATCACCGACAGGCTCCTCTGTGTCTTGTGGCTCTGGTCCGATGCATGTGGAAACCCCGGGTCCAAGGTGGTGAGTGTGGCACAGCTGCTAAGTCACAGCGGCTATAGAATTTTGAATTTAGAAGATTTACGGCCACCTAACTTTTGACGAACAGTCTTAATAAGATATTTGTTTATAGAGAAATGCCATAAGGATAGTAGAAGTGCATTAACCGAATGATATAACCAAAGTGTTTAACGTGGAGTTGTCCATGCTGAGTACCTATAAGAGGTAAACAGAATTATGTACATTTGCCCAACATTAAGGTCGGTTAAATGCTGTAACTTACTATTATTTAGATGTTAATGTATTTTGTTTTGAGAGTTATTTTGGGAACTTAAAGCTTATTTAACCCGCTGATTGTAGGGTCATATTAGGGATTTTGTGTGTGGTGCAGATTAGGTGTGGTACTGGTGTTATGTACTTTGACCAAGGGAAAAGACTTTATTTACAGCAGCAGACTAAGGGGATGTGGGGACTGGTGTTGTTTGAGTAGGAAGTAGTTTCCTTCTCTTGAGTACATTTTATAAGATAAAAAATCATACACCATACGTATAATATCCTATTTCTGGCCTAAATATCGCTAGATAGAGGGGTTTCCCGTGTGTCCAGACATCACCATAAGGGGGTGCCTGGACAGAAAAGTCCATGGTGGGATCCCCTTCATCTATGATAACTTACTATCTTATTTTAATGCCTATCTTTGCCTTAGTCTGACCTATATAAAAATAGAACCCATAACAATATATTGCTAACCCTAATCTGGCCTATTTATCAACTGGAGAGGGGGAATCCCGGGTGTCAAGTCATCTCCATAAGGGGAATCCTTGAGCAAGAAAGTCCTTGTGGGATTTCCTCCACCGCTGATTCCAAAATTACTTATTCTAGAGTATAACCTATAGTGATGTGAGTAACATCAACCTGATTATATACAAAGTAATAATAAACCTAACTAAACTGTTGGATATCCGTCGTCCAATTGTTGGTACAGTCCCTTCACACAAAGATTTCCGAATTCCGAGCAGTGCCTAATTAATTTTTAAAATTATTTACACATATATTTACAGGCAAGGAAAGGGTGAGAGATGCGATGAGGTGCGATGAATGCGATGTCTAGACTATGCATTTTTTGTGTAGATGTTTCTAATTTGGGTGTGCTTACGCCACCCACCACTATTTGGACAAGTCAGCTGCTAACCGTTAGGTCGTACCGCTTTTCAAATGGTTATAAGCAGGGTTGGAGTACCACCAACACTTTGAGTGATCGTATTAAAAAAAATGTATCTTTTATTTTTGTTTGGTTGTTTGTGATTATTTGGCGTATTAAATGAATATGTAAAGATAAAAAATAAAATGTATAATAAAATAATAAATCTCTGAAACATGTCACCAACTAGAAGGGAGGTTCTATTTGGGGTTTAGTCATAGTATCATGTCTTGGTTAAGTAACCTAGAGATGTTGAAACTAATCTTGAAATCAATCAAATATGCTTCCTAGCTACCTAAGATAGGATAGAAGAGTGATTAAAACAAATATAGCCCTATGGTGATTGTGATTAGGCGTGTTTGTGTTTGATATTTGGGACCTTCCTACGCCACCCTCCACTATTTGGACAAGCCAGCTGCTAACCGTGAGGTCGTACCGCTTTTCAAATGGTTATAGGCAGGGTTGGAGTACCACCAACACTTTGAGTGATAGAGTAAAAATTAAAAATGTTTACTAAATAGATAACCGTCAGTTGTGATATAGGTGATATGAATCTCAATAATACATCTCAAGGACATGTATCAAGGCTAGTTGTAGCGGTTCTGACATGTCTAGTCGTAGAAACATGTCCTGTATTGAGATTAAATTAATAAGTTAAAACAATATTGACGGTGGAAAACTAGGTAATAGATAATATTTAACAGTGTATTGTAAGTAATAAATTAATAAAAGTTTAAAGAAAATGAATAAGCGAATTATACCAATATACCGAAATCACTCGTAGCTAATGAATATTTATGAAGTAGTAAGTGTGTTCAATTTATCCAATCACAGTAGTTGTGATCGGCAACGGAAGTTATCGTGATGTCCGTTGACCTAATACAATTTTGAAATTGTTTAATAGCCTCGATCTGATTAGCTGACGAGTGCGCGAGCACCGTTTACTCGCGTTGGTTGAGGCTTCATAAATAATAAAAATATGCTTGAGTGATTTCTAATTTGATTTTTAAAACAGGGAATTACAGTGCATACAGACAAGGCACCACTGCACATTGTTAACATTTATAACCCGCCATGTTACAGCTACACTAATTCACTACAGAATATCCACACGAGTTTACCGCATAGGGTGGTATATGTGGGTGACTTCATTGCCCATCATGAGCTCTTAGGCTCCCAGCAGTCAAATATGGCTGGCAGTGATCTGATTGAGTTCATCGAAGATAACAACCTCTGTTACCTCGGAGATGGCCCGGCACCCGCATCAACCCCACCACAGGTGAACTAGCACCATTAGATAACACCATCACAACACATAGGCTAGCGGGATTAGATCATCTACCAGTTTTAACAACAATAGGTATAGCCCCCCCCCACACACACACACACAAGGACACCAATCAGCTTTCCCGCTCTTACATCTATGAAATAGCAGACTGGCCACTTTTCAAATCTATCACTAGAAGACATAGCAAACACAGACATCAGCAAATACCTGAACAACATAAACACCTTCATACACAGCGCAGCCACCCAAACCATTCCTTGCAGCTCTGGTAAAAAGAAGACCAGACAATAAACCCTGCATGGACTAATGCATGCACTCAGGCCAAAAAGACTGCCGACATGCATTCAGACAATTAAAGAAGGGTAAAATCACAAACATTCAGTACAATAAACAAATCGCAATCACTAGAAAAACAATAGCCGATGAACATAAGGCACACTGGGAAACCTATGTGTCTACACTAAACAGAGACACACGCATTAGGGATGTCTGGGGAAAGGTAAAAGCTCTCCAGGGCAAACCTAACATTAGAAGCATTCCCACACTAGGCCAAGCAATTACATCAAAAGACAAAGCTAACACATTAGGTGCATCACTCGCCAACGCTAGTTCGCATATAAACCTCGAACCAAATCACAAAACTTTTAGGGCAGGGTTCGAGGCCACACACGCAAACCACCTGAGTGACTTAGGCCCCAACACGGGTCCTCTAAATGAGCCTTTTTCGAGGAATTTTGAGAAATTTAAGGACGCTCTCTCAGCTAAGCGTAACACTGCACCGGGCGATGATAAAATATCTTATATCTTGCTGAAGCATCTGTCTTCTCATTTTATAGAGATATTATTACGCTTTCTCAACAGTGTCTTCCTTACACGACAGTTTTCTACACAATGGAAGGAGGCCACAGTAATCCCTCTCCTCGAACCCACATTTCCTGAATCAGGCCAATATCACTCACATCACACCTTTGCAAAGTCACTGAGACCATGCTAAACACCAGACTAAGGTGGTTCCTCGAAAAACACAACATCCTGAACTCAGCACAGAGCGGATTCAGGAAGGGTAGGAGCACAGTAGGCCAGCTAGTCAAACTAGAGACCCAGATCAAATGCGCTAACATGAACAAACAACTCACCGGAGTAGTGTTCCTTGTTATTAGCAAGGCTTTCGATCTGGTTTGGCATAATGGACTATTGTATAAGCTAAAACACCATGGCATACAAGGTCAAATCTTACACTTTATTAAATCTTTTCTGTTGGGTCGTTCCATCTAGGTTTCCGTCAACCAGGTACTCTCAAATAAATTCCCCCTGGAAAAAGGTACCCCACAGGGTTCGGTCATCAGTCCGACCCTTTTCAATATTATGGCAAACGACCTAGCAGACGAGATAAAATACTCAAAAATGCGAACTATTTCAATTTGCGGATGACAATACAATAAGTTTTTCACATAGGGACATTAAAGTCATAAATAGTAGGTTACAAGAATCATTAGATACAATCACTAGGTGGTCACAAAAATGGGGCTTCAAATTGTCCGAGCAAAAACACTCGGCGGTACTATTCGTTAAGCGAAGTCCTATTTACACACGTACAGCACCACAATTTGCATTAACATTAAACAACAGAGCACTACACATCGCTAGTGAAGCTAGGTTTCTTTGGGTCATTTTTGATAGGCACCTATCATTTGCATCTCACATAATCATGCCAATCCATCACAAATCTCATGCGTTGTGTGTCTGGGACCAAATTCGGCGCTGACAAGACAACACTATTACTACTTTATAAATCACTTATAAGGTCCAGACTCGATTACGGGTGTCAAGCCTACCACTCGGGGGCTCAGACTCATCTGAACAAATTAGATAAGATACAAAATCAAGCACTCAGAATAGCTCTGGGGGCACATAAATCCACTCCGGTGGAGACCCTGCTTGCTGAAGCAGGAGAGTTACCCCTGTTACTGAGAAAGGACTCCTTGACACTCAGATTCTGTGCCCGAGTCAGGTCGAACCCAGACAATCCAGTTAATACACTTTTCACCCACAGTTATAATAGGGTTTACAATAGATATAAAGTCAAAACACTGTGGGACGCCAAACAGGCTCCATTTGATTACAGGGTACATAGTTATCTAGGTAACACATCACTAGGAAGTCTAGATATAGCAGAACATAATATTATATCACACCCACCGTGGTTATTATCTAGACCAAACGTCTCCATAGCTTTGTCACATGAAATTAAGAAAAGTGAAAATCCCGCTGTAACAAAGGCTATAGCCCTGGAATATTTGGACACCAAATATCGGGGCTATCACAGGATCTATACGGATGGCTCCAAGGACCCAAACACGGGCTGTAAAACGGGGGGCAGCGTTACTATGATCCTCTGGCACACTATGGAGACGGGTATAGGTGCACTGACCACATTTCAGTTTACACGTCAGAGCTCGTGGCGATCAATGAGGCACTCGATTACATCCGTAGTAAGGATTATAACCAGGTTGTGATTCTGAGTGACTCGCTGAGCGCCTTGCAGTCGCTGGCCACCAAACATAGTAGTAGGTCAGATTATTATACTAAACGAAATCCTAATTAGCATACACCAGCTTCATCATAAGAACATTAGGGTACACCTAGAATGGATCCCAGCCCACGTAGGTATTAGAGGTAATGAGGTTGTGGACTCATTAGCAAAAGAAGCAGTTCACCACCAAAAAATAGATTGTCACACACAGCTAGGCATAACAGAAGCACACACATTAATTCGGCAAATCATTCACCAAAAACGAACAGAAAAATATAACAACATTAACTTGTTCATTAAACAGCTAAAACCTAATCCCATTGTAACACCAATACGATACTCAAATAATGTCTACTGGGATAAGGTTTTCACTAGGTTAAGACTAGGCACTACCTTACTGAATGTTGAGTTAGGTCAGTACATTTTCAAACAGGGAACCAAGTGTTCCTGTGGCCACAGTAAGGAAACAGTGGGACATTACCTTATGGAATGTCCCACTCACAATCTCCACCGCGGGGAATTACACACACATTATCATAGTCTAGGATTATATACACTCAACATAAGGGATTATCTTAGATATCCACCTAAAAACTTATTAATATCCGCATTTGAAGGACTCCGAAGCTTCATAATCAGCACTGGATATCTAGATAAAATATAAACTAGATTTAATAAAATTAATTTAAATTAAATTATTAATTTGAATTAAATTATGCATTCACCTGCAATCATCGCACTCACCTTGCATTCATCCTGCAATCATTATAGTAGGTCACCTAGTACATTCACAGATCAGAGCTCGTGCTTTTTGAGCAGTCAAATTCAACCGGACGTCGTCGAAAACACCCATGTGTTTATCGACGGCACCGCTGATCCCTGCCGACAATAAGCGAGAGCATACACACACGTAAAGTAAGATTTAAGGCAATGCTTTTATTAATGTAATTATTAATCAGTATAAATATTAGTATCTTAAAAGAATATTGCTATAATTCGCTTATTTATTTTCTTAAAACTTTATTAATCTATTACTTACAATACACTGTTAAATATTACAATGTACCTAGTTTTCCACCTCTGTCGTCAATATTGTTTTAACTTATTTATTTAAATCTCAATACAGGACATGTTTCTACGACTAGACAGGTCAGAACCGCTCCAACTAGCCTTGATACATGCCCTTGAGATGTATTATTAGATTCATATTATCTATATCATATCTGACGGTTATCTATTTAGTAAACATTTTTAATGTTTACTCTATCACTCAAAGTGTTGGTGGTACTCCAACCCTGCCTATAACCATTTGAAAAGCGGTACGACCTCACGGTTAGCAGCTGGCTTGTCCAAATAGTGGAGGGTGGCGCAGTCAGGACCCTAAAATAAAACACAGAAACGCCTAATCACAAACACTATAGGGCTACATTTTTTTTTTTTTTTTTTTTTTTTTTTTTTTTTTTATCACTCTTCTATCCTATCTTAGGTAGCTAAGATGCGTATTTTATTGATTTCAATAATATTTTCAACATCTCAAGGTTACTTAACCAAGACATGTTACTAAGACTAAACCCCGGTCAGAACCCCCCTTCTAGCTGGTGACATGTCTCAGAGATTTTATATTATTTTACATTTTATTTATATCCTTGCATATTCTTTTAATACGCCAAAAAATCACAAACAACTAAATGATTTAAAGGATACACTTTTCTTTTTCAATACGATCACTCAAAGTGTTGGTGGTACTCCAACCGTGCCTATAACCATTTGAAAAGCGGTACGACCTAACGGTTAGCAGCTGGCTTGTCCAAATAGTGGTGGGTGGCGCAGGCAGGACCCAAATTAAAAACATCTACACAATAAATGCATAGTCTAGACATCGCATTCATCGCACCTCATCGCATCTCTCATCCACTCTTTAACTGTAAATAAATGTGTAAATAATTTTATAAATTAAGTAGGCACTGTTCGGATTTCGGAAGTCCCTGTGTGTAGGGATTGTCTATTGTCCCAATCACCGGACGACGGATATCCAGCAGTTTAGTTAGGTTTAGTATTACCTGTATATAATGAGATTGATGTTACTAACATCACTATAGGTTATAATTCTAGAATAAGTACTTTAGGAATCAGCGGCGGAGGAAATCCCACATGGACTTTTTGGTCAAGCTTCCCCCCTATGGAGATGTCTTGACACCCGGGATTCTCCTCTTTCCAGTTGATATATAGGCCAGAATAGGGTTAACAATAGGTCAGAATAAGTCAAAGTTAGATATTAGAATAAGATAGCTAGATATCATAGATGAAGGGGATCCCACCATGGACTTTTCTGTTCAGGCACCCCCCTTATGGAGATGTCTGGGCTCACGGGAAAACCCGTTATCTATTGATATATAGGCCAGAATAGGATAAAATATGTATTGGGTATGATTTTTTATCTTATAATAAAAAAAATAAAATAAATAAAAAAATTAAAAAAATTCAAGAGAAGGAATCAAATTCCTACTCATCAAACACCAGTCCCCACATCCCCTTGGTCTACTGTAATTAAAGTTTCTCCCCTTGGTCAATGTACATAACACCAGTACCACACCTAGCCTGCACCACACACAATACTCTTAACATGACCCTACATTCAGCGGATTAGCACCGCTTCCCTAAATAAGCTTTAAGCTCCTCAAAATACCTCTCAAAGTAACACAAAAAACATTAACACCTAAATAAACGTATGTAATAGCATTTAACCAACCTTAATGTTGGGCAAATGCCCACATCATTCTTCTTTACCTCTTATAGGTACACAGACGTGCGAGCATGGACCACTCCACGTTAAACACTTTGGTTATGTCATTCGGTTAATGCACTTCTTCTATCATATTGGCATTTCTCTATAAATAGATATCTTATTTAGACTGTCCGTCAAAAATTAGGTGACCGTAAATCTTCTAAATTCAAAATTCTATAGCCGTTGTGACTAAGCAGCTGTGCCTCACTCTCCACCTCGGACCCGGGGTCTCCACAGGCATCGGACCAGAGCCACAAGACACAGAGGAGCCGGTCGATGATCTACCAGAAGGCCCCTCCCATTCGGGAGCCGAGGGCCGATCAACCCAGGGAGAAGAGGACCCTAAACCGGCCAATGCCACTAACAGATCCTCAGCTCAAGCCTACTCCGTAGGGGCGAGCACGTGTAACAAATTCCATCACGGTTGCACGTTAAACACAAGGAGCCTCTCCGGAGCTACAGGGGTAGCACCGGCGTGTGGCAAGGGCTTTGAGTAGTCACGCCGCACGTTAAATCAACTCCAATCATCATCAGCCCTTCAGATCTGAACTGTCACCTGACGAAGGCTAATAGCCGAAATATATTGTGACATTATTGGATAGTGATTCGCATTTTTGCACCCGTATTTTAACTTGGATTTATTGTGTTTCTTCGATTTTGTTTGTGTACATATAGCTTTGTGTTTCCATTTATCTCTAGTGCCTCTTTTTCTGTGCTTGTATATATAGTGCTTTTCGCCGTATTTAGTTTTTTTATTCACTGGACTATTTATTATCGGTGTTTTACTTGTTGCCTTTTTTGTGTGTTTTGTGTATATTGTGTTGGTGTCTTTATTTTATCGGAGTTAGCAGCATCGAACGGGTAAGTTACACTCTTTTCGTAAATTTTTGCATTAATCATTGTATTTCTTTTTTAGGTCTTAATTTTCTTTATTGTAGTTCTAACCTTTCATTATCTTCATTATTATTATTATCATTTTTATTATTATTATTAGGATTTTTTCACCTTTATTGATTCCGACCAACTTCCTAGAAGATTTCTCGAGTTTTCGATCTTTTTATATATTTTTTAGACTTAATTATCTTTAGACCATTTAGATACATTTTCGGCATGGCTTTTTCTCGCAGGCATTCAAATTTCAATCCAAATCTTAAATTCATAAAATTATTCTACCAAATTATTCAAGCCATGCATCATTGTAATATTTTGAGAAATCAAGCGGAAGGCGGACCCCATACTCGGGCATTCTCTAGACAGATTTCTTTCTTAAATAAATTTATCAAACCTGCACAGGCCACCCCGGCCTTGCACTCCAAAATTTCGCGGATCAATAATGCCTGGGGTACGCAAGTAGCACAGGCGTTGTGTGATCACTATCGTGGTTGTATTTCGGAAATTTTAGGCCAACTCACAACCCATTCTCTTTCGGCTTTCCAAATCAATCAATTTTCTAAAAGTAGTTTTGAATGGGCTAAACGTAATTTTGGCAAAAAACTCAGTCGAACCACGACGACTGAGTTCTTCCAAATTATTCGCGGTCTGATCAAGAATGCCCCAGTATCCCATCATCCTAACCCTAACCCAAAACCCACTCCTAAACCTAACCCTAAACCTTCCAACCCCGTTCCTAAACCTAACCCTAAACCTTCCAACCCCATCCCTCATACCTACCACCTTAATTCCCCACCCACCCATATCACCGTTCATAACAGATTCGACATTCTAGCATCTCCTCGCACACCCACTAAACGTCGGGCAACCGACTCTGTCTCTCCCGAAACTAGAACCCCTAAGCGCACAAAATCCATCCCTCCTTCTGTCAGACCCGTTACTAGGAGATCTCTCATTAACCCTTCTCCCACCTTTTCCCCTTCTACCTCACCATCTTCCTCTAACAAACGCCGCCAATCTAATTCACCCCCATCCAATCCTCCAGCCCGTAATAGCAATCGTCACCAACCTAACAATTCACCCACCCGCACACCTACACCCTCCCACCCCCCTTCACCCACCCCCCCTACGCTGAGGCGGTCCGCTCCCCTCCGAAATTTATCATCAACCGCCACCCGAGGACCACAAACAAAGAGAGTTGGAGACTTTCAGAAGTCACCAAACCCAATTTGTTTGTAGGGGCCTCTAACCTGTCCCGGAGTCTTCAAGGAATGATGTCCAAATTCAGTCCTTCCCGGGTGCCAAAATTAGACATTTAACAAAAATATTTCAGAATTATAGGCACTCCGGTTTTCAACCAAAAAACATCTTCATTCACATTGGGTTAAACGATCGGACGTCTGGTGATGTTCCTGCCACCAGACGGGCCGTAGGCGACCTTATTAAGGCCGTTCGGCACACCTTTTCGGCAAGTAAATTATTCTTTAGCCCTTTGAGCTATGATTCCAAAATTCTTCCTGAGGTTGATTGTGCCATTCTCGAAGAAATTAACTTTGAAATTCGCAAACATTGTCTCAGGAAAACTTTTACCATCATTCTCTGATAAGTCTTTTGAACCGGACGGGTTCCATTGGACCCCTGACAGGGCCAATGCCCAGTTGGAGTATTGGTTTAGGACCGTCAATCCCCATTTTTAAATACCCAGGAAGGACCTAACCACCTCCAACTCGGCCATACAGTAGTTAACCTAAGTTCTAGGAGTCTGAGCCCCTCCGAACACTCTCTACTGGATAAGGGCCTTAAGTTCATCCCAACCCCCGAAAAGATAACCCTTAAATCCCTTAAAAACTCAGTTAAAGACTTTGGTCGCAAATTATCAATCACCCACTTTTTTCATAATAAAAGTTTAAGAGGAGAAAAACTTCCGTTTATCCCAAAAAGCACTTGGACCCCTCCATCTGCTCTCATCCCTAACCCCATTATTAAAAAAATCAAAGACATCTTCAAAGACGTCTCTTCATTAAAAATTCCAAAAGAAATAGCCAACCTACCTCAAAATGAAATTTCGGCAATCAATAGCCTGAAAAACGACAACTCAATAATCATCAAAAAGAGTGACAAAGGTTCGGCCACCGTGATTTTAGACAAAAATGATTATATCTGGGAATGCCAAAGACAATTATCCAACACCAAACATTACAGGAAATTAGACCAACCGGTGTACCCCCAAACTAGCTTAGAAGTTTCCTCAATAGTCCATAAACTCAAAAACCTAAAGTATATAACTAAAAAACAATTCGAGTATCTAAACCCACCCCAAGATCCAAGACCCCGACACCTATATACCCTACCAAAAATCCACAAACCCCCAGATAAATGGTCCGTCCCTTTCAAAATACCCCCAGGTCGCCCCATCATCTCCGACTGCAGTAGCGAATCTTACGCAGTTTCGGAATATATAGATCACTTCTTAGCCCCCCTCTCTACCCGCCACCCGGCATACCTTAAAGACACCAACGACTTTATCCACAAAATTAGAAAACTTAAAATCCCAAAAGATAGTCTACTTATCTCGTTAGACGTAGATAGTATGTATACAAACATCGATAACAAAGCCGGCCTTAAAGCAGTTAAGGAAAGTTTTGATTTACATCCAGATCCAAAAAGACCCGATCTTGAAATTTTAGAACTTCTTAAGATCAGCCTTGAAAAAAATGATTTCGAATTCAACGGAGATTGGTTCCTTCAGGTTTCGGGCACTGCAATGGGCAAAAAATTCGCCCCCAGTTACGCCAACATTTTTATGGCGGCGTGGGAACGTGAAGTTTTCACCAAATGCCCTGCTCAACCGATCACTTACCTCCGCTACTTAGACGATATCTTCATTATTTGGACAAAATCCAAAAAAGAATTTGAAGAATACTTTGAAATTCTCAATAATCACCATCCCGCAGTTAAACTAAAGGCTACAATTAGCGAGGAATCTATAGACTTTTTAGACACAACAGTCTTTAAAGGCCCGAAATTTAATGAAACAGGCCAACTAGACACAAAAGTTTTTTTCAAACCCACCGACACCCACCAACTCCTCCATAAAAAGTTATTTCATCCCAAACACACTTTTAAAGGCCTAATCAAGTCCCAAATCTTGAGATTCAAACGGATAAGTTCTTTAGAATCCGATCTCCAGAAAACAATCAACGTACTGTTTAGAGCCCTTAGACGAAGAGGATACTCTAACAGATTCTTAAGGAAAATCAAAAACGAAACCTTATACCCAAAAGAAAAAACAAATCATTCGGCCAACCCTTGTAATAGCGGTCGCTGTGGTACCTGCCCACACTTCCCCCACACCAAATCTTTCACTAGCACGAAGTCAAACAAAACCCACCCCATTAAAAATGATCTCTCGTGCCATTCGAAAAATGTTATATATCTCATCACCTGCTCTAGGTGCGGCATCCAATACGTAGGACAAACCAGCCTAACACTTAGAGATAGGTTCACCCGTCATAGATTTGACATCAATCACAAACTCGACAAACCAGTCGCAAACCATTTTAATGATTTTAATCACTCCATTTTGGGCTGCCAAATTGTCCCGATCGAACAAGTTAGGGTTAACCAAGATAACCTCCTCCATAGAGAACAATTTTGGATCAACACTCTTAAAACTACCTATCCGGAGGGTCTCAACCTACAAAATGACACCAATCAAATCATCCCTTTTATTATCCCCTTTAATACTGCCGCAACTAGAGCAGCCAAAATTACCCGACAACATTATTCGGAACTCCAAGAAATATACCCGCAGGTTTTCAAATCAAACTTAGTGACCGCATATTGCAGAAATAAAAACCTAACTGATTACCTAATTAGGAGTCGCCTAAAATAGCGTTAGTAATTCTCCCTAGGCCAGTGTCCCTTGGGTGGTTTAATTCTAACTGCCTAAACCCTAAAACCTAACCCTAACCCTAAAGGTTCTTACACCTAACCACTTGCTATTGCTGCGCCCAGGAGGATGGTTCCCTCCAGGAACATTCAGCAAAACGGACAACTATGTGAGAAGACGTTGGCGCCAAGTACAATATCTCGCCAATATATTCTGGATTAGATGGGTTAGAGAATACTTACCTTTGATACAGAGTAGACAGAAATGGTTTAAGAATGTCAAGAACATTAAAGTCGGTGATCTTGTGCTGGTGGTAGAAAATTCACCTAGAAATTCATGGAATTTAGGCCGCATTCTGGAGGCGATTCCTGATAAAGATGGTATTGTACGAATCGTGAAATTAAAAACAGCATCATCGGTTATAACCCGTCCAATTGCAAAATTGTGTCTCATTCTGGAATCAGATATGGATTCAGAGCAACACTAGTCATTCAAATGGTGCTTGAAGTGTACAAAGATGAGAACATGACGACCCATGTGAAATATATTGTAAACTTGAGACATTTTCTATTCGTTCTTTGGAAATATTATCTGTACCTAATTGATATTTACATGTAAATGTATTGAGAATAATTGAAAGACTAGAACTGTGTTTGGGGCACAATAATCCCCGTGCAGTCTTGTAGAACAAGCGTTGATTTGTTGATTGTTAAAACATATCGTTGAGGTGTTTTTCGTAGTTAGTTGTTCTTGGCCGAGAACTAGTCAATGGTTACATCACAGTATAATAGTCTTGTTTGCGACTACTCTGTTTTACTAAGTGAAATGTTGAGTTGCCTTTTCGTTGGCGGTTGTTGAGACGTCTGTACCAAATGTGACGAGGATACACTCCTCACTTGTTTCATTGGACTTGACTGTGGACTCACGGCGGGTGTGACCGGTCGACAGGGGATGCTTACTCCTCCATGGCACCTGATCCCACCTCTTGGTTTCCAGAGGTCCGTGTTTGTCCATTTTTACCGGATTTAAATCTATGTCCTTGACATTCTATTGATTTATACTTTGGTATCTGAAATTTTTATAATCTTATTTTAATGTGTTATTGATTGAACATGTGTTTGCAAGATTTTTTGTCAATTTCTTTGTGACATGATTTGAAAATAATCGACAAATTGCAAATTTCCTAAAGTAAAACTGATATACTTCTCCCATGTTTTGTGGTTTACTTTTGATATTTTTGTCTTTGAATAAACCTAAATTCTGAGCGATTAGGTCACTGTCAAAACTTTTTAAGTTATGTAAAACAACTGAAATGAATTTTGGATACTTGGAATTAAGATCGCAGTGTTTACAAATAGCACCTCTATATTTCCCAGTGAGATGACAATGATCTCTAACCTTGATGGTTTTCAAGTCGAATGGATTTTCACATATGTGACACGTTGTTGAGTTTTCATCGGACATATACAAAGGTTCAATATAAGCCAATGTGTTTTTGATATATATTTCTTCTTCTTCTTTCAGTTACATTTGAAACTCGATAAATGACTGGCGGTTTGGTGTAACGATCATCGATGCAAACTACTGAATAGCCAAATGAGCATGCTACAAATTCAATATTGTTTGTTATACTTGATTTCTGAGAATCAGGTAAACATGTATCAATATTCCGTGTAAAACATTCAAAATCAGTATAAATACAAAACGGTATTTTCAACTGTTTATCATAGTTTTTGAATTTCAAAAAACTTTCTTTTTCCAGTAAAAATGTAACACATTGAGGAATATGCTTTGAACAATAATTTAAATGTTCATCTAAAATATCTTGTCGAATGAAACCTAGCATACAGAAGTGGCAAAATAAATGCTGACTATTATGTCTTGTAGTCCTTGATAAGAAATAATCGAGATTAACGTAAGATGTAAGCAAAGTCACGGACATCGTTCATACAGCAGGCCCATCATACATGGTGTCACTTTTTGTTCTCTTTTGCCTTATGCTAACAAAAAATTGGGCCTTCATCACATTTGCGCCAAACTTTAATATGTTCCTTTTGCACTTCTAAATGAGCTTTTTCGGGAGGCGTGGGTGGACCCCTCCGCAGATTCTCCGGCCCCAGAGTGCACGCTCTTTTAATCCATACTATTCGAGATAATGGCCAAAAACATGAAAAATCCACTAAAAAGGGGAAATAACTCCCATAAGTGTTAACCTGATGATTGACTGGTAGATCTTTGTAAGCCAGTCATTTTAAGGTAACACCCCCCACCCCGAGCTTTTATAATATTCCAGATACATATATCAAATTGGCCAAATGGTTCTTCAGAAGTAGTCAAAAATTAAAAAAAAAAAATCCTTATATTTTGTATTTACTCCGGTGCCTGTGACCTTGACCAAATGACCTTGAAATTTTGTTAAAATGATCCTTAGATAATTACTCATAACCTTCTCATATCTTTGTATACAAAAAGTCGATCAATTTTTAGTTTTTCAACTTGTAATAAAATTTAACAATTTGTGATAAATTTGTTTCCTAAGTTGCTGAGGCACCCCTACTTACTAATTTTTGGACCGATTGCATTTTCATTTGCAACTTTGTATTTTAAAGATGTACCAAGTTTTCGTCCTTTTTGCTCACTTTTGAGGCTCCTATAGGTCCTAGACCTTTTTTATTCGTAAACTTCATGTGGCCTCACATGGGGATACTTCCTGCCAGGTTTGTTGAAATTGCCCAATTGGTTCTTGAGAATAAGTCAAACATGTCTTAAACGACGGACGACAACAGATAAAAGATGATTGCAATAGCTCACTCTGAGCCTTTGACTCAGGTGACCTTATAATGAATAAAACAAATTTGTTTTTCATTTATTTTTATTCATGAAGATTTTAATGTAAATAAGGTGAACATCTGAATTTAATCCCCGATTTCAAGACATGAACTGCCATTTATTTAATGACAGAAACAATACAATCATGCTATAAGCAGGAAAATGGTCTAATTTTCAAATCTTTCTGAATTCAGCTGATCATGACAGCATCACATCACGTCTGTACTTTTTGCTGAAAATGTGTATCAAGTCACATGGGTATCCATGATAATATCTGACGATTGATTATGAACAGTTCCATATCTTCACTTCCTGCACATATGGCAAGGAAATGAAAATTTATACAATTTTCGAATGTACACAATAACAATCTCGGTTCCTCTACATGACTTGTTGGATGTGTTCATACCCTGCTTTAATCAGGTACTGAAAACTGGGATCATCTCGCAATTGTCCCATCTCATCAGACTGTAGTAATATATTTAAATCTGGCAGGAATGTCCGTAAATCCAGGCCTGAAATGAAGAGAATGGGGTATTTCAATGAGGCAATATAGGTAGCCAACTTTTGAAGAAATATAACCTTAAGAAATTCTCAACTTTTATGTTGCAAAGCCCAGACTTTACCTGATTGACAGGTGAATGACTAATTGTACATTGTCTAATCAGAAACTCCATAATAAACATAGATAGCACTTCAACACACATTCTGCAAGTCAGGGTTAAAGGAAGTATTAGAATCCTTACATCATTAATGGACTAAACTTTACACATAAATGACTTACCTTCTTTAAATGCTAAATCTATCGTTCTGAAAAACACTGTGTTCATAATAGTGTCAATGGGATCTACTGTTTCATCTCTGGTCCAGCTAACAATGAAAAAGAAAGATTTGTTTATAATCAGTTTTGTATTTATATACTGTCTACCACTAATACTGAAATGTCATAAGCTTGAGGTGCCACAAAGTTTGACCTATAGACATGAGCAATGGTTAATGAAAGTGTATAGCATGTATATTGAACAACAGAATGACCTTATCAGCTTTTTAAATTTCTTTCTCGACTCAAACTCAGGGGTCAGGAAAAAAAATTCAAAACCACTCGTCTGACGCGCAAGTGATAGACAAAAAGTACTCGTCCAAATATTTCCATTTGTATCCACATAGATCTACTTAAAAAAGGTTTCTTGTGCTTCAGATGAGACAGTAAAAACTGAGGTCCCGTGTCACAGTAGGTGTCGGCACATTAAAGAACCCTCACTGCTCAATGGCCACAAGTGCCGAGCATAGGCCAAAATTTGAAGCCCTTCACCAGCATATGGTTATGGCTCCATATGAGTGAAAGATTCTTGAGTAGGACGTTAAACAACAATAAACAAACAAACATTAATTGCATTTTTTTTATATTATAGACCACAGATCAAAAGGCATTGATTTGTTTGGTAATATGATGTGGTATTAGATAAAAAAGATCATTCTTTTCCTTGTTAATTAGTAAACTTGTTTTTTTTTCCAGGCTGTACACTGCCTAATGCCCTGATATATGTTTCACACTCCCTTGAGCATTTAATATGACATTCTCATTTCTTCAGGGGTTTAAGTGTTTCCTCCCAGACCTGAATGTAAATGAATCTGTAAATAAAGTGAAATGTTCCTCTTCTTACCTTGGAGATTCTCATTTACGTTACTTTCTCTATCAAATACTCAAATACTATACTACCCATCTATAATATTTTTCAAGTTTTTATTGACCCCCCTACTCTTTATTGTTCACACAAATTAAGCAGTTTACTTTTCTCCAATCTACATCTCTCTCCCCATCTGATCTCTCCCCATCTGATCTCTCCTTTCTTAAATCTCACTCTTTCAATCATCTCTCTTTTTGTTATCTTCCTCTCTCTCTGTGATTGCTAGCCTAATGCAGTAGAAATTGGTCTGAGGCTGATGCTAAAGTTTTTTGTATGCTTGAACTTGCAGTTTCAGTTTCTAACTGATAACGCTTTGTCTTTGCTTTATCAGATGCACTTGGTTTATTTCAATTTTATTTACCTCAACATATTTATTTCTTTCCTTCCCCTCTGGACCAGCTTCGCTATTTGAGCCTTTGAAAAAAAATTGTGTTGCTTCAACTGTCTACTGCCATTTTGTTACTGATGTAAATAATATAGGCAAGTCTCGGATTATTTTTTGAATTGTATCTAGATGTACCATAAACAAATAGGTGTTCAATTCTGGTTAGCTTGTAACTTAAAGCTGAGCTAGGAAGATAAAAATCTTTTGAACTTTGAATAAAAAAATGTGTTGACAAAAATGTTTTGAAACATTCCCACTTCATCTCCCTACACAGCAGAAAATTTGTAATTGTTTCACCAGAAAACAAGTCCCACAACAGCTATAAAAGGTGGAATAGTTATATTGGCCGTCATATATCTGTACATGGGAAGTCCCAGAGGCTGAATAAAACTCACGTCAGACTCTTACCTGTATCACTCAACAAAAATAAACATCTATGCCTCGATTGAAGTTTTCCATGGAAACAACATTTGTATTGAATTAACCTTTCTGAAGCGGATTTTCCCAAATCTGTCAAACTATGTTTACACTAGCAGCAGAGGATGGAGATGTAGTGCCCACTTTCATTATGTAAATAGCAGGAGGAAAAAGCTAGGTCATCATTTCAGAGACCAAAAAGGGCCTCACAAGATAATTAGAATGTAATGTTTAAAAGGTTATGCCAGACATAATTAATGTAAACAGACATGTATTTGAAGCATGTGAGAAAAATAATCAAACATTGGTGTGTTGAGTGAAAATAGAAATTTCAACACTCTTGGAAAGAATCCGAGAGTATAATTCCAAGTACATGAGGCTCTTACTTACCCATCTCTTAAAACAGCCTGGGTCCATATATGTAATCTCAGGGCTTCATAGTCTAAAACCGGGTCATTCTGTAAGGATTGTAAAAATGACATTTTATGTTAGAAATCTAGTCATTCATGTCAAAAGACTTCTGCCATAACCTGTTCCATATGATAAGTCCTTTCAATAGTTTAAATAAAGTAAACAGCAAAGAAGGTGTATCTGAATTCTGTGTTAATAGAGCAGCAATCTTCTTAGAAGAGAAAGTAGCCATTGACTTTCATTGCACTTAAAAGCCAAATAAATTCCACTAATAGCCAACAAACTCCACTTCATAGCCAACAAACTCCACTAATAGTCAACAAACATCACTAATAGCCAACAAACTCCACTTCATAGCCAACAAATTCCACTTCATAGCCAACAAACTCCATTAATAGCCAACAAACTCCACTTCACAGCCAACAAACTCCACTAATAGTCAACAAACTCCACTAATAGCCAACAAACTCCACTTCATAGCCAACAAATTCCACTTCATAGCCAACAAATTCCACTAATAGCCAACAAACTCCACTTCATAGCCAACAAACTCCACTAATAGCCAACAAACTCCACTTCATAGCCAACAAACTCCACTTCATAGCAACAAATTCCACTTCATAGCCAACAAACTCCACTAATAGCCAACAAACTCCACCAACAGTCAACAAACTCCACTTCATAGTCAACAACCTCCACTAATAGCCAACAAACGCCACTAATAGCCAACAAATTCCACTTCATAGCCAACAAACTCCACTTCATAGCCAACAAACTCCACTAATAGCCAACAAACTCCACTAACAGTCAACAAACTCCACTTCATAGTCAACAACCTCCACTAATAGCCAACAAACGCCACTAATAGCCATAAATTCCACTTCATAGCCAACAAACTCCACTTCATAGCCAACAAATTCCACTTATAGCCAACAAATTCCACTATCTATTCATAATTGTCGGTTATTTTATCTTTATAATTCCAAATAAATGTTAGACTTTATTCTCTTTCACACACTGACTTTTGACCTATTGATTATTTGAAATTGACATTTAACCCAAAATGGAAACTCACCCTGTCTATATACTGTAAGAGATCAAGCGCTTTCTTGAAGTCGTACTCTGTTGCATCTAAATTTGTTCCGCAAATGTATAGCTTGAAATAAAGATAAGAAGCAAATTGTTTATGTAAAGCCATAAAAAAACAAAAAAACAGTCTGGTTCAATTCCAATTTCAAAAATGTTTTTGTCACCAATATGGTTGATGTCCTCCGTTGCCATTTTTAAAAATGCTGTAAACAATCAGACTTCACTGTAAACCTTCTCTTGCCTATATTCAGAGGTCTGCTGTATCTCCTAACTATAAAATATTTCAATGCAGAAATATATATATATATATATATATAGTATACATATACATATATATTATTCACAATATATATATAACTGATATAACAAACAGACACACACAAATTTTCAGCAAAATAATAAAAACGTGAAATTTTTATTAAAAGCGTTTTATTCATGGCCTTTAAAATGCCATAAAAAAAAAATGAAAAAAAAAAAACCCCAAAAACCCAGAGTACCACAAATGGATATGCTTGTTGTAAACTCTTCCCTGGCAAAATACTAGTAAAACCACCATGTTTTCAGAAAATCTCACAGTATATATTGGAGAGGATTACTTTTAGAGACTGGATTGAATTTGAACAAAATACTATAACATATAAGAAAGTTATTAAATTTTGATATTTTTCATAAGAAATGCCAAATTTGGCATAAAAACATTGTTAACTCATCAACCCCTGTACTCATATTTAGACTCACCCAAATCAATAAATAGTATGGTCTTATGTCATACGTCAGGAATGAAAGAGTTCATATTGCATGTAAAATTATCATTAAATTCTGATTCTAAATCATACACCCCTAAATTTGGACAGTGGACTTAACCATTTTTTGAACTTTGCAGGTCCAAATGTGACTTCAGGTCTTGATGAGTTAATGATGTTATTCAACTACTGGTTATATATAACACTAGAATACAAGTGGAAATATCCAGTCTAAATAACAAGAAAAAAAATGGAGTATAGGCCATCATCATCTTTCCCTTGTCCTGCATCACTTCAGTAAGTTATTCTGAGTCATTATTTTATTAACTCTCCTACCTCCGAAAAACAATGGACTCTTCTGGAAATCATAGACTAAGACCAGTCTTTAGTGGTGAATATTTTCCATTTTTATATTGGTGTATCAATACATACATACATACATATCACTAACATATGAAAGATGGCTGCCATCATCACACAGATGGACTCATTTTTTATGATTAACTTGGTGACACACACAAAATACCTGTGTTTAAGAATTTCAGTTTAAATGCAGTTTTGGAATAATAAGTTTGACAAGAAACACACCCAAAAAGATCATACCTCGATTAATTCTGTTGGTGACAAAACTTTCATGTCATTTGGTTCCATACCCAAGTTCTACAACAAAGAACATTACTCATTAGTCAGCTGATGACAACTGTCTGGTGGATCTTAAGGGTCACCTGAGCAAAACATGACTACACTGAGAAAAGATTGATCTTGGGTTGATGATTTGTTGTACAAATCTTTGGTTATAGCCCCTGTTCATCATCTAGAATACATAGATGATTCACAACAACTTCCTGTCTTTGTATACAAAAAGTTAATCAGTTTTGAGTTAAAAAGCCATTTGTATAAAACTGTACCCTCTCATCTGAAGCACCCTATAGTGCTTCGATTACAGACAGATTTCTTTTTCATACTTAGTAGAAACACCTTACCAATCATGCATACAAAATTTGGAAGTCATCTGATCACTGGTTCATGAGAAAAAGATTTTTAAATATGTACAAAGTTTGGATTTTTTTTGGTCCCCTTTTGGCATCCCTGTGGGTCCTAGTCCTTTTTTCATTTCCAAATTTTATGCAGCTTCATTTTGGGATATTTCCTATCAAGTTTGGTTCAAGTTGGCCCACTGGTTTTTGAAAAGTTGAAAATGTCTAAAATTAGATTAACTTCTATTTTCTGTTTACTTAGGTGCATGTAACCTAAAGATTTGACCTCATGACCTTGAAATTTTGTCAAAATGATCCTTAAAACCCTTACAACTTTCTCATATATCTTTCTGTACAAAAAGTCAATCAGTTTTGAGTTATTAAGCCATTTGTTTAAAACTGTACCCTATGTTATTGAAGCACCTTGTAGTGCCTCATTGATGGACAGATTCTGTTTTCATTTGCAAACTTTGTAGATATTGAAATAACAATCATGCAATATTTAAGATGTCTGATAATTGATTAATGAGAAACTTTTGAAGATGTACCAAGTTTTGGTTCTTTTTGGGGTCCCTTTTGGTCCATGAAGGGCAGGCAACAGATATTCCATACACTGATTCAAAACCAAAATAACCACCCACACCACACTCTCCCATGAAGGGCAGGCGACAGATATCCCATTCACTGATTAAAAAACAAAGTCAAAAACCCAACCACACAAATACTTCCATGAAGGCAAGATAAATGATTCGCACTCATTTTTAAACAACACCCACCCACCTACATTCTCAAGTGAAGGGCAGGTAACAAATATTTCATAAAATGATTTAACAAACAACCTCCCCCTACCCACCCATACTCTCTCAAAAAAAACAAAAACAAATATTTCATACACTGGTCTAAAACAGATACAGAATATATATGATCAAAACTTTTAATTGCTTTACACAGATTTTCAGAATCAATTTCATTTTTTATCTTTTTTTCACCCTGGTGTGTCTGAATTGGGAGCGTAGTTTTTTTTAAACAATATAATGGAAGTTTTTGTGGATAAAAAGAAATACTTTAAGATCGAACAAAAAGATTAATTTCAAAAAGCATTTATAATTTACCTCGATGACTAAGGGGGGTAACTGTTCCTGGTGTACAATAAGATCACGCTCTTCATTAATAGCTGAAATATAACAAAACATTATAATGTAAGGAGCAAATTTTTCCATTTTTTATTCATTCATACAGGGTTTGATGTTAATAGTTGCCACTTGCTCAGGGGCAAGTAAAAGTTGGAACTGGGCAAGATTACAATAGTCAGTTGCCCAGCTGGGCAAGCATTCAATGTTTCAAGAAGCTTAAGTTTTCGAAAGTAATCAATTTCCTTCTACTTGTAGCTTGTAATAAGTTTTAAATAATGAGAAACTTAAAGCTGTCCACCTGTTCATAAAATGCATGATACAGTGAAACCTCTCCATAATGTCTATGTGAATTGTATAAGGAAGCACATTGCAAACATCACAGGAATATGGCTACAATACAGATCCACATTGTGATATATAGGTGACAGAAGCACATCACATGAATGTGGCTACAATATAGATCCACATTGTGATATATAGGTGACAGAAGCACATCACATGAATGTGGCTACAATACAGATCCACATTGTGATATATAGGTGACAGAAGCACATCACATGAATGTGGCTACAATACAGATCCACGTTGTGATATATAGGTGACAGAAGCACATCACAGGACTGTGACTACAATATAGATCCATGTTGTGATATATAGGTGACAGAAGGACATCCCCCGACTGTGGCTACAATAAAGATCCACGTTGTGATATGTAGGTGACAGAAGCACATCACATGAATGTGGCTACAATACAGATCCACGTTGTGATATGTAGGTGACAGAAGCACATCACATGAATGTGGCTACAATACAGATCCACGTTGTGATATATAGGTGACAGAAGCACATCACAGGACTGTGGCTACAATATAGATCCACATTGTGATATATAGGTGACAGAAGGACATCCCCCGACTGTGGCTACAATAAAGATCCACGTTGTGATATGTAGGTGACAGAAGCACATCACAGGACTGTGACTACAATATAGATCCACATTGTGATATATAGGTGACAGAAGGACATCCCCCGACTGTGGCTACAATAAAGATCCACGTTGTGATATGTAGGTGACAGAAGCACATCACATGAATGTGGCTACAATACAGATCCACATTGTGATATATAGGTGACAGAAGCACATCACATGAATGTGGCTACAATATAGATCCACGTTGTGATATATAGGTGACAGAAGCACATCACATGAATGTGGCTACAATACAGATCCACACTGTGATATATAGGTGACAGAAGCACATCACAGGACTGTGACTACAATACAGATCCACATTGTGATATATAGGTGACAGAAGCACATCACATGAATGTGGCTACAATACAGATCCACATTGTGATATATAGGTGACAGAAGCACATCACATGAATGTGGCTACAATACAGATCCACATTGTGATATATAGGTGACAGAAGCACATCACAGGTCTGTGACTACAATATAGATCCACATTGTGATATATAGGTGACAGAAGGACATCACAGGACTGTGGCTACAATACAGATCCACATTGTGATATATAGGTGACAGAAGCACATCCCCCGACTGTGGCTACAATAAAGATCCACATTGTGATATATAGGTGACAGAAGCACATCACAGGACTGTGACTACAATATAGATCCACATTGTGATATATAGGTGACAGAAGGACATCCCCCGACTGTGGCTACAATAAAGATCCACGTTGTGATATGTAGGTGACAGAAGCACATCACAGGACTGTGACTACAATATAGATCCACATTGTGATATATAGGTGACAGAAGCACATCACAGGACTGTGGCTACAATATAGATCCATGTCATGATTTGGAGGTGACAGAAGCACATTACAGGAATGTGGTTAAAATATAGATCCACGTTGTGGTATGTAGATGACAGGACATCACAGGACTGTGGCTACAATATAGATCCACGTTGTGTTATGTAGGTGACACAAGCACATCACAGGACTGTGGCTACAATATAGATCCATGTTGTGTTATGTAGGTGACACAAGCACATCACAGGACTGTGGCTACAATATAGATCCACGTTGTGTTATGTAGGTGACACAAGCACATCACAGGACTGTGGCTACAATATAGATCCACGTTGTGTTATGTAGGTGACAGAAGCACATCACAGGACTGTGGCTACAATATATACACACACTTAATATGTAGGTGACACAAGCACATCACAGGACTGTGGCTACAATATAGATCCACGTTGTGTTATGTAGGTGACAGAAGCACATCACATGAATGTGGCTACAATATAGATCCACGTTGTGTTATGTAGGTGACAGAAGCACATCACATGAATGTGGCTACAATATAGATCCACGTTGTGTTATGTAGGTGACAGAAGCACATCACAGGACTGTGGCTACAATATAGATCCATGTTGTGATTTGTAGGTGACAGAAGCACATCACAGGACTGTGGCTACAATACAGATCCACATTGTGGTATGTAGATGACAGGACATCACCGGACTGTGGCTACAATATGGATCCACATTGTGGTATGTAGGTGACAGAAGGACATCCCCCGACTGTGGCTACAATAAAAATCCATGTTGTGGTATGTAGGTGACAGAAGGACATCCCCCGACTGTGGCTACAATATAGATCCATGTTGTGATATGTAGATGGCAGATTCAGTATTCTGACACCATTAAGTGAATGGTAAGCAATTAAAATTTTTTAAGCAAACATTAACATGACTGACTGATGTATGGACAGACACTGACCTATAGTCCACCACCCATCACCAGTTTTCACTGCTAGAGGACTAGTAAAAAGTTTTGATTTAATGTAATAATAACAGGTTTCATCTTTTTTGTTGACATTCACTACAAAATCGACATACCTGCTATATTGCTGTCTACCATTGGGTCGTTTTCATCTGCAGCCAAACCAGCAAGTTTACTGAGACTTAGAAGTGTCTAAAGATATATAATTATACAAAATAAATAACAATGATATCACAAACACAATATGGCCCACAGATATAAGATATATAATTATACAAAATAAATAACAATGATATCACAAACACAATATGGCCCACAGATATAAGATATATAATTATACAAATTAAATAACAATGATATCACAAACTCACACATAATATGGCCCAAGGATTACAATAAGATCCAAGACTTGAAATTGAAATTCTGTGTTATAAATTGTCCTGGAAGTCAATCACTCTAAAATCATAATACGTTCTTCCAGTAAATACAGTGGAACTTCCATTTTAAGTGACTGACAGTGGACTGATTAGTGAGATGTTACAGTGGAAACTCGCTATTAAGATCACTTAAGTGACTGACTGACTGACAGTGGACTGATTAGTGAGATGTTACAGTGGAAACTCGCTATTAAGATCACTTAAGTGACTGACTGACAGTGGTCTGATTAGTGAGATGTTACAGTGGAAAGTTGATATTAAGATCACTTAAGTGACTGACTGACAGTGGACTGATTAGTGAGATGTTATAAACATCGCTATTAAGATCACTTAAGTGACTGACTGACAGTGGACTGATTAGTGAGATTTTACAGTGGAAACTCGCTATTAAGATCACTTAAGTGACTGACTGACAGTGGACTGATTAGTGAGCTCTTACAGTAAAACTTTACTATTAAGACCACCTAGGTGTCAGGGTTAGTGACTAATTAGTGAGGCGTTACAGTGGTAATTTGCTCTTCGCTATTACGATCACTTAAGTGACTGACAGTGTAGTGATTGGTGAGATGTTACAGTGGGAACTCGCTATTAAGATCACTTAAGTGACTGACTGACAGTGGACTGATTAGTGAGGTGTTACAATGGAAACTCGCTATTAAGATCACTTAAGTGACTGACTGACAGTGGACTGATTAGTGAGCTGTTAAAGTGGAACCTACTTTTAGATCACTTAAGTGACTGACAGTGAAATGATAAGTGAGTTGTTACAGTGGAACCTCGCCATTAAGATCACTTAAGTGAATGACTGACAGTGTAGTGATCAGTGAGCTGTAACAGTGGAACTTCGCTATTAAGATCACTTAAGTGAATGACTGACAGTGGACTGATTAGTGAGGTATTACAGTGGAAACTCACTATTAAGATCACTTAAGTGACTGACTGACAGTGGACTGATTAGTGAGATGTTACAGTGGAAACTCGCTATTAAGATCACTTAAGTGACTGACTGACAGTGGACTGATTAGTGAGATGTTACAGTGGAAAGTTGATATTAAGATCACTTAAGTGACTGACTGACAGTGGACTGATTAGTGAGATGTTACAGTGGAACCTCGCTATTAAGATCACTTAAGTGACTGACTGACAGTGGACTGATTAGTGAGATTTTACGGTGGAAACTCACTATTAAGATCACTTAAGTGACTGACTGACAGTGGACTGATTAGTGAGCTCTTACAGTAAAACTTCACTATTAAGACCACCTAGGTGTCAGGGTTAGTGACTAATTAGTGAGGCGTTACAGTGGAAATTCGCTCTTCGCTATTACGATCACTTAAGTGACTGACTGACAGTGGAGTGATTGGTGAGATGTTACAGTGGAAACTCGCTATTAAGATCACTTAAGTGACTGACTGACAGTGGAGTGATTGGTGAGATGTTACAGTGGAAACTCGCTATTAAGATCACTTAAGTGACTGACTGACAGTGGACTGATTAGTGAGGTGTTACAATGGAAACTCGCTATTAAGATCACTTAAGTGACTGACTGACAGTGAACTGATTAGTGAGTTGTTACAGTGGAACCTCGTCATTAAGATCACTTAAGTGAATGACTGACAGTGTAGTGATTAGTGAGCTGTAACAGTGGAACTTCGCTATTAAGATCACTTAAGTGACTGAGTGACAGTGGACTGATTAGTGAGGTGTTACAGTGGAAACTTGCTATTAAGATCACTTAAGTGACTGACTGACAGTGAACTGATTAGTGAGCTGTTAAAGTGGAACCTACTTTTAGATCACTTAAGTGACTGACAGTGAAATGATAAGTGAGTTGTTACAGTGGAACCTCGTCATTAAGATCACTTAAGTGAATGACTGACAGTGTAGTGATCAGTGAGCTGTAACAGTGGAACTTCGCTATTAAGATCACTTAAGTGAATGACTGACAGTGGACTGATTAGTTAGGTATTACAGTGGAAACTCGCTATTAAGATCACTTAAGTGACTGACTGACAGTGGACTGATTAGTGAGATGTTACAGTGGAAACTCGCTATTAAGATCACTTAAGTGACTGACTGACAGTGAACTGATTAGTGAGATGTTACAGTGGAAAGTTGATATTAAGATCACTTAAGTGACTGACTGACAGTGGACTGATTAGTGAGATGTTACAGTGGAACCTCACTATTAAGATCACTTAAGTGACTGACTGACAGTGGACTGATTAGTGAGATTTTACAGTGGAAACTCACTATTAAGATCACTTAAGTGACTGACTGACAGTGGACTGATTAGTGAGCTCTTACAGTAAAACTTCACTATTAAGACCACCTAGGTGTCTTAGTGACTAATTACTGAGGCGTTACAGTGGAAATTCGCTCTTCGCTATTACGATCACTTAAGTGACTGACTGACAGTGGAGTGATTGGTGAGATGTTAGTGGAAACTCGCTATTAAGATCACTTAAGTGACTGACTGACAGTGGACTGATTAGTGAGGTGTTACAATGGAAACTCGCTATTAAGATCACTTAAGTGACTGACTGACAATGGACTGATTAGTGAGCTGTTAAAGTGGAACCTACTTTTAGATCACTTAAGTGACTGACAGTGAAATGATAAGTGAGTTGTTACAGTGGAACCTTGCCATTAAGATCACTTAAGTGAATGACTGACAGTGTAGTGATTAGTGAGCTGTAACAGTGGAACTTCGCTATTAAGATCACTTAAGTGACTGACTGACAGTGGACTGATTAGTGAGGTGTTACAGTGGAAACTTGCTATTAAGATCACTTAAGTGACTGACTGACAGTGAACTGATCAGTGAGCTGTTAAAGTGGAACCTACTTTTAGATCACTTAAGTGACTGACAGTGAAATGATAAGTTAGTTGTTACAGTGGAACCTCGTCATTAAGATCACTTAAGTGAATGACTGACAGTGTAGTGATCAGTGAGCTGTAACAGTGGAACTTCGCTATTAAGATCACTTAAGTGAATGACTGACAGTGGACTGATTAGTGAGGTGTTAGAGTGGAAACTTGCTATTAAGATCACTTAAGTGACTGACTGACAGTGAACTGATTAGTGAGGTGTTACAGTGGAAACTCGCTATTAAGGTCACTTAAGTGAATGACTGACAGTGTAGTGATTAGTGAGCTGTAACAGTGGAACTTCGCTATTAAGATCACTTAAGTGACTGACTGACAGTGGACTGATTAGTGAGGTAGTGGAAACTGCTATTAAGATCACTTAAGTTGAAGTGGACTGACAGTGAACTGATTAGTGAGCTGTTAAAGTGGAACCTTGCTTTTAGATCACTTAAGTGACTGACAGTGAAATGATAAGTGAGTTGTTACAGTGGAACCTCGCCATTAAGATCACTTAAGTGACTGACTGACAGTGGACTGTTACAGTGGAACCTTGCTATTAAGATCACTTAAGTGACTGACTGACAGTGGACTGATTAGTGACTGTTACAGTGGAACCTCGCTATTAAGATCACTTAAGTGACTGACTGACAGTGGACTGAGTAGTGAGCTGTTGAAGTGGAACCTCGCTATTAAAATCACTTTAAATACTGACTGACAATGGACTGAATAGAGAGCTGTTTTGGAAACTTGCATCTAAGATCACTTAAATGACTGACTGACAGTGGACTAATTAGTGAGGTGTTACAGTGGAAACTCGCCCTTTGCTATTAAGATCACTTAATTGACTGACTGACAGTGGACTGAATAGTGAGCTGTTATGGAAACTTGCATCTAAGATCACTTCAATGACTGACTGACAGTGGACTAATTAGTGAGGTGTTACAGTGGAAACTCGCTCTTCGCTATTAAGATCACTTAAGTGACTGACTGACAGTGGACTGATTGGTGAGATGTTACAGTGGAAACTCGCTATTAAGATCACTTAAGTGACTGACTGACAGTGGACTGATTAGGGAGCTGTTATAGTGGAAACTCGTTATTAAGATCACTTAAGTGACTGACTGACAGTGGACTGATTAGTGGCTGTAACAGTGGAACTTCGCTATTAAGATCACTTAAGTGACTGACTGACAGTGAACTGATTAGTGAGGTGTTACAGTGGAAACTCGCTATTAAGATCACTTAAGTGAATGACTGACAGTGAACTGATAAGGGAGCTGTTACAGTGGAACCTCGGAAATTAAGACCACTTAAGTGACTGACTGACTGACAGTAGACTGATTAGGGAACTGTTAGAGTGGAACCTCGGGATTATTACCACTTAAGTGACTGACTGACAGTGGACTGATTAGCGAGGTGTTAAAGTGGAACCTCACAATTAAGACCACGCAAGTGACTGACTGACAGTGGACTAATTAGTAACCTGTTAGAGTGGAACCTAACTATTAAAGCGATATGAGCTGTCCTCGGTGCAAAATTTTACATGTATATCTTATGTAATATTTGATCTCATATATATCCCAAAGAGACCACCTGATCGTTAGAATAACAAATGCATGCGTATAATTGCAACACTCTTGCCAAACGTAACTCGTTATATCAGTTTGACCATCATTCTGACCATTGCAAATTAACCTTCGGTAATTTTTACGAAGATTACAGAGTGTCAAAGAAGCACATATGATTTGTAGTTAATATATATTTTATTCTTATTACTCTTTGTATTTACTTTTGTACATCATCATGTTATACCTAAATCAGACAAAGTTGGTCTTCATTATCATTTCAAAACGTTTGTTACTGTTTTTATCTATGTGTCAGGTTTATTGGGTGATCTCGGCCCATTTTTAACTCATCCCATTGCAGTCTCGGCTTTATCATTCTTGGCACATATTTCGGCCAATAGCAATTTAGTGCATATTTATTGACAGCGGGAGAACTTGGCCAATGTACCATGACTAATTAAAGTTGGCTCATTGAAACAAAGACCACAGGTAAACCGTATATCAACAATGAAACAAGGATAGAAATACAAGAAATTAAAAGAAAATAATTTGATCGAAATCTGCCTCACGGCTTTGTTTATTTTGAGATTCAAGATAAAATTTTAATTTAGGGAATCATACGTAGTTCGGTCCAGTGGAGTGGTCAGTTAAAATTTACTTTTACAGGAAAATCATAGTAACCTCTTACTTTGATGTTAAAACAGTTATTTTAATGTCGAAGGGAATAAAATTTGTTGACGTTTTGAATGAATATAAAATATTTCATGAATATTCAGCAGACGGCAAATACACCAACAAAACATTTATTTCTGAAAATATTGTTCACATGCAATTTAAAAATAGATACTGCTTTCCACTAAACACAGGTTAAACTTGGCAGGTTACTTTACACCAAGCATAAATAATATTTCAAAACAAAGGAACACTCGACATCTGCCACCATTACATTATGGAAATGAAGTTACACAGGACATCTCTTGTACAGTAAACATATTTTCATTTTTTACAGTGATTGTTTTGGATAAAAAACAAACAGCAACTTATTCTCCAAACTAGTTTTCCTTCATTCCTGATATTTTTATTTATATAAATGCTACAATCGCATGCAGATCACTTGATAATAGCTTTACTCCACCGAAAAGCAATGTAGATACGCAGGATTCTGATTTGCTTCTGGTATTTAAAATAGCATTGAAAAGCACATACACTGAAACCTGTATATACAGGCCACCCAAGGGACCAGAAAATATTGACCTTTACGTGCAGGTGACCCTTATTCACAGGTTCAATTAGTTGAAGTATGCAGTCAAGGGACTTGAAAAAACTGGCCTTTATAAACAGATTATCCTTATATAGAGGTGGCTGCTATAGCAGGTTTTACTGAACTTCACTTTCTAAGAAAATCAAATCCTGAATTTAAAAAGTAAATATAAAACACATATAAAAATAGGTCGACTTTAACATATGCCAATTGTGTGTGGGGCCAAGATTGTTGATAGACCTAGCGTGTGAAGAACCAAGACCTCCTGACCAAATTAAGAAGTGCATTTGATTTGGTGAAAGAGTTTATCTGAAAGGTCATTACAGAAATACAGCCTGGTAAGGGAAAACCTCAATTCTAATGAAACTTTTTTCTACAAATAACTTTGAAAATAATATCCTTTACAACGTTTTACATGTTTGATAATGTATTTAAACACACATTTTATCATATTCTCGACTATATGTCATTGGACAAAAATCATCATTGTGACAGCTTACATCGCTTTAAAACCACTTAAGTGACTGACTGACAGTGGACTGATTAGCACGGTGGTCTGATAAATGTGGGTCTGGACTCAGTTTATGTTTATTAAGAAATTTTCAGTTTTAAATGTGAGGTGGTCTCTTAAATGAAGTGGTAATCTTTAGATGAGGTTCCACTCTATTCTGAACTTCATTAACTACAAAAAGTCGGAGTTAAAAAAATCAGTCAATGTGTATTGTTTTGAAAGTTGAAATATGAATGCCTCGTATTCCTGGGCCCAGATGTCATTCAAATTTTTCCCAGCAAGTTTACTAAAACTTAGCAAGAATTTTCCAAGACCTTTCAAAATAAGCTAATTCATATCTACTTATAAATTACAAAACAAAACATTTATCATCAATAGTATAAGAAGAAAATAATATACCTGTTATCTTGGAAGGGTTTACACAATAACAGGTCAATCAATTTAGCCCTAACAGTAAAATTCCATCCATATTTACTGTGACCTTTACATGAGTGGGTTGACCCTGAGTCGAGATCAGGACTCTCAGACTTCCCATACAGAACATTTGTGCCAAGAATGAGGTTGCATAACTATGACCTAAACAAAAAAATCCATCCAACATAACAGAAGGGACTCTGTAAACCTCATGTCTTTTCAAATTTCAAAAATTAACCCAAGATAAACATGATAATCAACTAACACTCGTTGTGGAATCTCTATTCATATTCCTGTACATTTTGTGAAAATAAGCTCAGGTTCAGTGTGGTATTCATATACAATTAGTAAGGTTGAGTTAATTAATTGCAACTGAAAAAGTGCCAAACCTATGGTTCTCAACAATGTTCACAAAATATATAGGAATTTAAGAATTTTTATGCTTGTGTATCTCTCTTTTTTGTTATTGAATATCAATCTAAGTAGTAAAAATGGGGGGGGGGGGGGGATTTTTTGGAAGAAAAAAAAACACAGCACATGTCCCTTTAAGAAACTGGCACTCACCTTTTTCTTTGGAAGAGATTTGTTTTCCATACGTGCTAGTTCCAACAATGTTAGATGTGCCTGAAATAAAATTGATATGCATATATTTTTACTATGATTTTGACCCTTCATATCCATATATTTTTTACTTTGACCTTAACCACAGGCACAGTTAATACAGATTCCATACATATATTTCCACGAGAGACAAGATCATATATTCATCTTAACTTTTAAATTACCCATCACCTGGAAAGTTCTGTATGAGAACAGTTTTAATTCTTTTCTATCTTACTTTGACCCTAAGGCAGTTATCTCATTTGACCTAAAGGTAATGACCTGCATGCAAATCAGAATCATCTATCCATGAAGGACAATAGGTTGGTATGTGTATGAAAAAAAAAAGTACTTTGGCGGGCCCTTTTCTGTAGTTTCCATGGGGAAAATATTCGACCCCACTCCCAATGCAAAATGTGTGTGTTTTTCCCCAAATTTGATCATAAAAAAATTCCCTTTGGGTGTACACACAGTGACTGTTACCAAAATGATTAATTGCTGGGGCAAATGCATTTAGAATTACATTACATTTATATATTTTTATTTATATTTGAAATTGATGAAAGGTGAGTTATGATTTTTACATTAAACAAAAATTGTCAGAAGACAACAAAGCTCACCAGATATGGGTGTATATTTTCAAAATAGGTGTTTGAGCCACAGCTGTCAGGTTTTAAGGTCAAGGCACAGTAAATATTTTGATTTCAGACTAAAGTTTTTTTAAAAGTAGATCAAAGTCCAAGGTCAAGATGTCAAAAGTCAAGGTACCAAATGAAAGCTCTGGTCATAAGGAATATATATGTGAACTATCAAAGTCCTGTCCCTTGTGGTTAAAAAGATATGGGCCAGGTTAAAGTTTTGTTTATGGATACCGACAACAACAATGCCACTGTTGGGGTATGCCATTAGCTCTCAGGACTTTCATCTAAACGAAAAAAAAAAAGGGTGACTAACATATTGACAAATACATCTGTCCTAGTGGGCCTTATTTTTCTCTCAACTCTGTGTGGGGTTATATATAAGGCCATGTAAAAAAAATATCTGGTTCTCAGACAATTAGCCTTCCAAAATGGGCAAGGTAGGTACCCTAGGTATTTTATTTTATTTTTTATTTCCAAATTATTGTTTATATACCTTGAAGGCAAGAAAATAAAAAGAATTTATGTAACAAAAAAATGTCTTTTATTGAGACCTTCAATACATTGTAACAAAAAGTTGTGTGATTGTCTTGTTCACTTGGTTTTAAAACTGAAATATCAACAAAAATATAAAATAGCTGAAAGATTATATATTTATCAAAACATGAAAATGTTTTGAAACTACAAGAAAATTAATTGTAAATGCATCATTATAATTATCATCAATCATTATCATTACTATTTTACAAAGCTGTACAAAATGTAACTACTATGTGTCTAAAAATCAATGCAAATTCCAAAAGTTTCATTTTTGAAAACAATAGCTATCCATATTTATGTATTTCATTAAAACTTTTATTTACAGTAACTAATTTTACTTTTATCATTCACCTACATTTAATTCAGATTTTAAAACTTTTATACACTATATAGTGTTACATGTATCATCATTTTAACACATCCTGAAATTCAATTCCGTTCAGTATCGGTTCTTTCATTTAAAACCCAACTTCCGCTTCCTCCATAAACTGCAAGCAACAGCAGAAAACACACGATGAGTTCTGTGACATTTTCGAGCATGAGGTAAAGATTTACATGCTGAATTGTCAATAAAATTATTATTTTAGTTTCTAATTTGTTTTTAGAAATGCATTTTGAACTACAAATAGAAGGAATGGATCATTTTCGAAACTTGAAGCCTTTTGAAATGACTGACATTTTTACCTGCCGTGTGGCGGTGAATTTTTTATGAAATGTCAATAAAATGGTTTCATCAGCGATTTCTTTATGTGTGTGGCGGTGTCTGAGAACCAGAAGTATTTTTTTACTTGGCCTAACATAGGTAGACGTAATCACTGGGTCATTGGACAGTGGCCAATACAATGGTACCTGTATTGAGAGGCCAACCCATTCACCAAGACATGATTTATAAAGTAAGATTTTTAATAGGACATTTGACAAATGACCGACATCATGACCATATTCACAATTTTATGCCTTTCAAGTAGGCTACTAATCAGAGAGGTCAAGTTAATTTCTATTCCAATAAGCTGTGGTGCCAAATCAAAATGCAGGACTTTTCCATAAGGGCTATACCAGAAAAAGTGTCACCTGGGGTCAGAATGCCCATGAAATTTAGGGGTACCACCAATGAATTTTTAATTACCCCCCCCCCCCCCCACCACCAACTACATTATATTTTGGGCAACCCCCCCAACAAATTAAAATTGAAATTAAGTCGTTTTTCCATATATTATAATAGATCAGATTTAATCCTATATAGTTTTAGCCTTTTATTGCAACAATATATTGCAATTTTATTTCTGATGATAAGATATCCTTATTACCTTTCGTTTTTCCGATGCCATTTTCTGATTTTGGTTTCACTTTCACTTTGAAGACTACCAACACAGACAGTCAAAATAGTAAAACCAAACAACAATTACAGCATACATTGGCAAAATAAACTTGAAACTTTTTCCTGAGTATTAAATTAATATTGCAATGTACCAAAGAATTTATCTGTAAACTTTTCCAGGCCACTTCTGGCCAGAAACATAACAACGTCAACCTCCATCCAGGAGGGTGCCATTTTTTACGAATCAAATCTGTACAAAACGAATATCTAGTTTAATGAACTAAGTTCACTAAAACATATGGTTTATCGCTCTATAAGTTTTAAGATGTCAGTGTTTAATCGATAAAAGTATTTTATATAAAAATATAACTGTAAAATAACGTAATAATAGGGATAAAATAAAGCACGATTTGCCATTTTCATACAAAATTCGTAAAATGTAATTACCAACCAGAAAATATGAAATAGAAAAGAAACTAAATTATACAAATATGTGACTGGGGACTGATAAAAACACTACAAGACACAAATCACCTATGAGGTGCAGTGCAGGGCCGAATGTTTATTTCAAAATCAGTATTAACCCCACCGCAATCCAATTTTTTCTTTCTTCATACCCCAACCAACACATTTTAAATGCAATTTTACCCCCCCCCCCCAATCAATACATTTTTTTTATCCATGACGGTCTGCCCCTAGAAGACACTTTTTTTCTGGAATAGCCCTAACTATATAACTAAGTTTTTGCTCCAAACATTTTCTCCTTCAAAGAATATGTCGCATGGTATAACCTAAAAAAAATATGGTGTACTACTGGTTATTGGTAATTTTCTTAATTTACATTTGTCCTCAAATTTTTCATTAATATAAAGTTGTCACCAGATGTAGATAAAGTGCCAAAAATTTTGTCTGTGCTATGAATGGATGTCAATTCAATGAGGGTTAGGTTCTTTAATAGAAGGTGTGACATGGCACCTGGATTTTTGGTCTTATCAGAGAGACATGTGATTTTTACTTAGAACTTGAGTCTGGCATTTAGAGAAAGAAAGAGAGATTGAACCCAGGACCTATCTTTAGCAAGTCAAATGCTCTACACCCAGACTTGTTGTGAGTGATTATTTGATTACTTACTGTGTTGAAATCTTCCCTCTGTATATCATGCAGCCAACTCAGATATCGAACATCGTCACTTTGTAAGAAATGGCTTAATTCTTGATGCTGGTGGACTGGCAGTGAAAGCAGCTTTCCTCGCTTACCTTTGTAAATAGATATCATGTTTTTAATAAGGAAAAAAACCTGTGCTTGTGCAACATATCTGCTAAAAAATGTAAATAAATCTGAACTTAAATTATTTCTCTGTGTTAATTCAATGTGAATAAAAATAAAATATAATTACTTTTCTATCTTTTATTTACCAGCATTGAATAATGTAAATTTTTGCAAGTGAAAACTCTAAAATTTTCAGAAAATGATGATAAAATTCCAAATTACAGTGAAACTTGTATATAAAGACCCCCTTAGGGACACAACAAAACCAGTCTGTATAAGGAGGCGGTCTCTATACAGAGGTTGATTTGTACACAAATGGTACTCAGACATTTTGAAATAAAAAAAAATTACGGGTTAACTGGACCAGTGAATAAAGGAATTTCACTGGTCAAAGAAAATTGTTTACTGGTATATATCATGTATCACTGGTATATATATGTTTATCGGTATATATGTAGTATATTGTCATCAAATGAATATTATACTTAATGATTGATAATAAGAAACGCATATTTTTAACTGTATATATATACGATTTTGTTTCCAGAACACTTTTTCACTTACCCTAACCGTCAAAATCACGTATTGTACTACTTTTACACCAACCCTAATTTGTTGTGGTCAATATTTATTTATAGCCAGCGTAAGTGTAGAAACTGGTTTTGTTTGTATTGCATTATCTACACTGATAATTTACTTTATTCATGAACTACATGGTTTTCACCTCAACTGGCCCTATAAGTACGTTGTCCGAAATGTGTATTAGCGGACATCACATTTTTCATACAAGCTGGCCAGTCGCATGATTGTAAGTACCAATATTTATATATTAGTTTGATTTAAGTTATTTTAATAAGTATTTTTGTATTTGGTTCTTTGTAAAAGTTTATGAAATGAACTTTAATCAGATTTATTCATTAATACATACTTTTGAGTATATAATACTGATATTTATGAAATATGAGTACTTATTGTTATAAGTGTCCATTACACAATAAATTCTTGCCTGTAATCGCAAGTTATTAATGATATGTATTTATTGTGATTATGCAATTATTTGAGTACTAGCAGTGTGTGTGATGGAATTCATTTGTTTCGTTTATCAGGTCGAAAAGTACTAGACAGTAGTTGATAATTCAAAGTCAAGACAGAACCTAATTCCACATATTGGTATATATCTATTTTGTTTTTAACACATCATGATTTTCATTCTGTATTTCTGTATTTTTGGTCAATTTTATAATGTTATATTTTTGTAAATACATATAACCGAATTCCAGACATCTGTAAAAAAAAAAAATGTTAGTCTAATTGCGATTCAGAACTTTCAGATTTAATTGTATTTTGATCATTGAGATTTGAAACGTTTTGATATTTGATATTTGTAAGTTTCTGATATTTTCATCATGTTTATAGCATCTTTATTTATATTATTTCAGGGTTTCGAAATATATATTTATAACATGTCATTGGAAGCTATAAATAAATTATGGAACTTTGTATGAGACTTGGTCATCTTGAATTTATTTACAAAAGCTAGACCTGTAACATATATACTCAATTGATCTGAAATTGAAAATTGCTGATCATTTGGACCAGTTATCAGATATATTTCACCAGACTTTTGTACAATTTAATGGTTTTTCTGGTAAGACTGGTGAATTTCAAAAACTCTGGACCGTACTATTGGGGATAGCAAAAAAAACAGTCTTTATGACCAGGTGGTCTTTATACATAGGTGGTCGCTAAAGCAGATTTTACTGTACATTGTTTTTGCTATGTGACGTTTATTTATTTGGAGAAATCATTCCTCTGATTGCAGATAAAACCAGAGTCCAAAGGCTTAAGAATATATTCTGGACATAATTTGTTTCACAAATGATACTTTTTAGCACCTTTTTCCACAATTGATTAAATCAATGATATAAAACAATCATCACTTACCTTCCTTCATATACCATGCATACAGTTTATCTGAAAACCCCTGAAACAGAAAATATGAATTAAAATTAATTTAGCACATTACAAGACTTCCTAGATTTCAAATGGAATCCAGGTGATTTTTCTTGTTTATAAAATATATAATTTTTAGCAAAATTGAGAAAATAATCAATTATGGGGAATTAACACTGAATTCACAGGGGAAACAGCATTTAAACAGCTGTAAATTTCATCAGGAAAAATTAATGTCCAAGTGTTACAACTACATCAAGTCAGATTTGTTTTCTTACCCTGTTACAATGCACCTGATAAATAGCCTACAAAATGTGTCAAGTAATTATGGAACTACAATCATCCAGCAATACAAAATCTATACCTCTCTACTATGATATACTGCCATTCCATTATCTAGCAAAATCATGTGACTTTCACATCTTACTTCCATTAATTTTCTAAATTTTAAGATAATAACTTTTCACAACTTTAACACAAATTTCAAGTGGTCACATTGTCAGGGACAGTAGGGATACTTTGAATTATTATTCTGAAACTTTGAGTCATTATCTAGACATTTGGGAATATTATCTCAATTGCTGAATATCTGAAAAATAACCTACTACAATTTTTGTTTCAATTTGTTACTTATTAGATAATTAAAGAATAGTTTTGATCCCTTAGTTATACTTAAAAGTTCATTTGATGAACCAATTTTAACAGGTTTTTTCTATAAAACTACATTTTTAGAAAGTTGGAAAACATCTTGTACATCACTTGCACTATTTCACTCAGATTGTAGTTTGTTTTCAACAATTTCATAATATCTATATGTCTCAATTTTTTCACAAGCCACATGAGTGATTTTGCTTAAGCTGGTCACATCTGTCTGGGAATTTAAAAAAATGTATCTTAGAAATTTTCTTCCAGTTCTAAATATTACCTTATCAGCAAAATGCGTCAGATATTTTTACCTTATCAGCAAAGTGCGTCAGATATTTTTACCTTATCAGCAACATGCGTCAGATATTTTTACCTTATCAGCAACATGCGTCAGATATTTTTACCTTATCAGCAGAATGCGTCAGATATTTTTACCTTATCAGCAAAATGCGTCAGATATTTTTACCTTATCAGCAACATGTGTCAGATATTTTTACCTTATCAGCAGAATGCGTCAGATATTTTTACCTTATCAGCAGAATGCGTCAGATATTTTTACCTTATCAGCAGAATGCGTCAGATATTTTTACCTTATCAGCAGAATGCGTCAGATATTTTTACCTTATCAGCAAAATGTGTCAGATATTTTTACCTTGTCAGCAAAATGCGTCAGATATTTTTACCTTATTAGCAAAATGCGTCAGATATTTTTACCTTATCAGCGAAATGTGTCAGATATTTTTCTATCCGACTTGAGTTGTTCGTGACTTCACATATCTGTATCAGAATATCAAAATCAAAGTATTTTTCGGCCAGAGATGCTGCTAACTCATATTGTTCCCCTTCATCTGGAAATGCAAAAACACCAATATGAAGATATTTACTCTTGACAACTAATCAGACAGAGGTTGTCCATAAATCAGACATTTTTTGATAACATATCAGTTGTTTACAACTATTCAGACAATGGTTGACATCTAAACACCAAGTACAAGTAAACTTTTCTGACATTGGATGTCCACTAATCAGACAGTGGTTGTCCACTAATCAGACTATGGTTGTCCACTGGTCAGAAAGTGGTTGTCCACTGATCAGAAAGTGGCTCTCCACTGGTCAGACTATGGTTTTCCACTGATCACAGTGGTTGTCCACTGATCAGACAGCGGTTTTCCACTGATCAGACAGTGGTTGTCCACTGATCAGACAGCGGTTTTCCACTAATCAGACATTAACTGCCCACTAATCAAACAGTGGTTGTCCACTAATCAGACAGTGGTTGTCCATAAATAAGACATATTTTTTGACAATGTATTAGTTGTGTTCAGACTGTGGTTGACAACTAAATACCAAGTGCATGGCAACTAATCAGACAATGGTTGTCCACTACTCAGATATTGGTTGTCCACTAATCAGACGGAGGTTAACCACTAATCAGACAATGCTTAAAAACTAATTAGACAAATAATTAATTAGACTGCTTGAATCCTATCTATACATTGGTTGACAACTAATTATACAGAACTTGACAACTAACTTATAACATTGAACTTGACAACTATTAGTACAGTACTTCACTACTTATTATGCAGCAATTGACAACTAATGAACAAATGACTGACAACTTACATAAAGGCATTATCAGTGCTTGTCTGTCTTGTTCAAACTTTCTCTGTAGTTCCACGTAATGTTGCTGTCGGTTTTGTGAATGGCGGAGAGACTCAAGTTGACAACTGTAGCCATCCAGCACCACATCCGCAAGTGCCACAAGCTGCTGGTATAGGACTTCTAGAGTTTCAATTTCATTAACTTCTGGAATGGCCACTTCTATTGTTTTGTTGTACTGAAATCAACATAACAAAGCCATATTTAAAAGTCATAAACCTCTGACAAACAATGAACCCTTCATAACAGCCCAACCCAATTGTGACTTTATGGATAAATAGATTAACAAATGACATTTGTAAAACCACATTTGTCTCTTTCCCTATTGATGACAGAATTTGTAGAATTTATTTTCAGCATTTTGGATACTAGGATGGTTCGGACCTGTGTGAAACACAACCATACAGGTCCAAATGACCTGTGGGAGCCAAAACAATTTGGCGTAGACTGAATTAACTGTAAAATATGCACCTAAAATGCTGATAACTATTAAATATGCATCTGACATGCCCACTAACTGTAAAATATGCGCCTAAAATACTGTTTAACTGTAAAATATGCACCTAAAATACTGATTTTCAGAGACGAAAGTTTTTTTGTTTTTTTGGTTTTTTTTATTTTTATAATATTTTATTATGGTATTTGGGTAATGAGAGTAGAATGTATATTAACTGCAAATAGCACGTGTTTATTAGTCAATCGGTAATATTCGATACTCAAGGAGAAAAAAAACCCAGTGAATAAACATCATTTTTTAATGGTCTGAAATATAATAAAGTCAAGCCAATTTAAAATAAATGTGTTTTATTTCATTTCATCATGCGGAAAATGTTCTTAACACACACACAGTTAATATTCCTGGCTAGCTAGTAAAACTACTAGTTCAAATGAAAAGTGATTTTCTTACTGTTGTAGAGCACTGCATTGATTGAATAGGCTTCCATCAAGGTTATGTAATAATTGTGGTTTGTTGATTATCTTTGTAAATTTTTTCAGACTGAAAATATTTGGTTCGGACCTGTGTGAAACACAACCATACAGGTCCAAATGACCTGTGGGAGCCAAAACAATTTGGCGTAGACTGAATTAACTGTAAAATATGCACCTAAAATACTGATAACTATTAAATATGCATCTGACATGCCCACTAACTGTAAAATATGCACCTAAAATACTGATTAACTGTAAAATATGCACCTAAAATACTGATTAACTGTAAAATATGCACCTAACATACACACTAACTGTAAAATATGCACCTAAAATACCAACTAACAGTAAAATATGGACCTTAAATGCCCACTTACTGTAAAATAAGCATCTAAAATACCCACAAACTGTAACTCACAAAGGTGGTCTTATGATACCTGTTTAATAATGATACTTCTGATTCCCCTATCTCCAGATGTAGAAGTCCACGGAATGTACTCAGGAACATCAGTCACCTCCCTCTCTGCATCGTATAAGGCTGACTTCTGTTGTCTGCGATGCAGTGCCTTGTGGTACATTCCCTGTTTCAAAAGCAGTTTAATGAATTATATCTTTTTAACAAAAAATTTAATTTTCAGTCCAAAAAGAAACGAGGAAGAGTTTGTATAACAAAGATTCTTTACACATGAAAATATGTCAAATAGTCAAGACAAAGCCAAGCCTTCGATGGACAAGACCAACCTGACATAATTAAGTGGACGGTTAGATTAACCTGAAATATTTATATGGACAGTAAGATCAACCCAACATGTATCAGTGAACAGTCAGATCAACCCGACATATATACACTGACGGTCAGAACAACTTGACATATTTCAGTGGACAGTCAAATTGACCAAACGTATTTCAGTGGACGGTCAGATCAACCCGACATATTTCAGTGGATGGTCAGATCAACCCCAACATATTTACATGGATGGTCAGACCAACCCAACATATTCAAGTGGACAGTCAAATCAACCCAACAAATTCCAGTGGAGGGTCAGGTAAATCTGACATATTTCAGTGAATGGTCAGATCAACCTGACATATTTCAGTGGACAGTAAGATCAACCTGACATATTTCAGTGGATGGTCAGATCAACCTGACATATTTCAGTGGATGGTCAGATCAACCTGACATATTTCAGTGGACAGTAAGATCAATCTGACATATTTCAGTGAATGGTCAGATCAACCTTACATATTTCAGTGGACGGTAAGATCAACCTTACATATTTCAGTGAATGGTCAGATCAACCTGACATATTTCAGTGGATGATCAGATCAACCTGACATATTTCAGTGGACAGTAAGATCAACCTGACATATTTCAGTGAATGGTCAGATCAAAATGCCTAGTTCAGTGGACAGTCATATCAAGACATATTTCAGTGGACGGTAAGATCAACCTTACATATTTCAGTGGACAGTAAGATCAACCTGACATATTTCAGTGAATGGTCAGATCAACCTGACATATTTCAGTGGATGGTCAGATCAAAATGCCTAGTTCAGTGGACAGTCATATCAAGACATATTTCAGTGGACGGTAAGATCAACCTTACATATTTCAGTGGACAGTAAGATCAACCTGACATATTTCAGTGAATGGTCAGATCAACCTGACATATTTCAGTGGATGGTCAGATCAAAATGCCTAGTTCAGTGGACAGTCATATCAAGACATATTTCAGTGGACGGTCAGATCAACCCGACATATCTCAGTGAATGGTCAGATCAACCTGACATATTTCAGTGGACGGTAAGATCAACCTTACATATTTCAGTGGACAGTAAGATCAACCTGACATATTTCAGTGAATGGTCAGATCAACCTGACATATTTCAGTGGATGGTCAGATCAAAATGCCTAGTTCAGTGGACAGTCATATCAAGACATATTTCAGTGGACGGTCAGATCAACCCGACATATCTCAGTGAATGGTCAGATCAACCCGACATATCTCAGTGAATGGTCAGATCAACCTGACATATTTCAATGGAGGGTCAGATCAACTTGGCCAATTCAATGGACGTTAAGATAAAAAAAACATATTTCAGTGGACGGTCAGATCAACCTGACATATCTCAGTGAATGGTCAGATCAAACTGACTTATTTCAATGGAGGGTCAGATCAAACTGATTTATTTCAGTGGACAGTCACTAAATTGCTTAATAACCGTTTTACTTTGTAGAGGACCTTATTTACATTTTGGATATGTTTTTAATTTCTACAGAAATTTACAGTCAATTCTTGGGACATTTCTGTCTTAGCTGTGAGGGTGCAATGGTTTGGTTAAAAACCGACGAACCACGGTTTGGACATTCGAATCGTGGTTCGGTTTGTAAATTGCCGCTTTGTTTTTGGTTCGTTTCAAAAATTATTATTCAATAAGGTCCTTCTAATGACCAAAATGACATGGTTTTTACTTGAAACAAACGGCATTACTTCTAATAAAAAAAAAATTAATATTCTTTATGAGAACATAAATTAATATATAAATGATAAATACAGATATATTTTGAACATAGATGTGTTAAATATCTCAGCCCCTAAATAACTTGAGGCTATTTTGTAATATTGTTTCCTGTTAGGTTTTTAGTACTTTCAGTATTAATTGTAAATGGTGGCAAATATGAAGTGATTCTTTCGTATTGTTAAACTCATTAAATTCCGCTCACTATGCTTCATTCCTAGAAAGAATGGGGAATAGGAAACAGAGAGAACTTGACTAATTCGAGTTACTTTCATGTGGGATTATTTCACCTCAGACCAGATCCCAAAGACAAATATGCATAACCAACAGTAGTGAGTAGACAATTCTTTCAAATATAAACATGACAGCGTTTACTACAGATTTACTCTACTGTACTGTAGAAAGGCCAAATTTTTGACAGTTGCTCTGTGAACCTCAGCCTGTGGTATTCTTTACTTTCCAGTAAATATTTTTTTCAGAAATGGAATTCCATAGATGTATACATGTAGATGAATCAAGATGTCATGAGCATGATGAGTAAAATTTGTTAGTTAACTGAGTGAATTAAACAGAGCAATAAAGCATATTTCTCTTACAAATTAAAAGCAGAGAATATTTTGGATGCAAGTGTTCCATAAAAGCAAATTACAATGTATTGCTGTATTATTGATCGATAGCTAACCTGTTAGAAATGTAACTTCTGCAATGACATGTACAGGTTTATCTAGTTAAGGATAAATAATTTCACAATAGGACTATTAGAGTGTAAGGTAGAGATATGAACTAAAACCCACATATGACTGTGCTGCACCACAAGGTCTCATATTTAGATTAGAAATATGTGCTATATGTGCTAGTTGACTGACATGTGTTCTAGATTGTGTTTATACTTCTGTGGTTGCACTTGGAGTCCAAGAGTCAGTTGTAAGATGAACCAAACTAAAAAAAACGAGAACCAAAACAGAAAAAAAAACACCGAAACTAACAGAAAAAATCCCCAACCCCTACTTAGATAATATTGAATCATCCCCCATTGCTATCAATCTTTTGCTACTGACTGTCCATAAAACCAGAGAAGGCAGTCATGTGACCCCTTTACCCAATGAAATGACAATATTTTAGTTGGAAGGAAAATAAAGTAATATGCAACAGTATATTAAGTGATATGTATGGCTACAAATGACAGTATGTACAAGGTTAATAGTATATTAGGTTATATGTATGGCTACAAATGACAGTATGTACAAGGTTAATAGTATAAGTGATATGTATGGCTACAAATGACAGTATGTACAAGGTTAATAGTATAAGTGATATGTATGGCTACAAATGACAGTATGTACAAGGTTAATAGTATAAGTGATATGTATGGCTACAAATGACAGTATGTACAAGGTTAATAGTATATTAGGTGATATGTATGGCTACAAATGACAGTATGTACAAGGTTAATAGTATATTAGGTGATATGTATGGCTACAAATGACAGTATGTACAAGGTTAATAGTATAAGTGATATGTATGGCTACAAATGACAGTATGTACAAGGTTAATAGTATAAGTGATATGTATGGCTACAAATGACAGTATGTACAAGGTTAATAGTATAAGTGATATGTATGGCTACAAATGACAGTATGTACAAGGTTAATAGTATAAGTGATATGTATGGCTACAAATGACAGTATGTACAAGGTTAATAGTATAAGTGATATGTATGGCTACAAATGACAGTATGTACAAGGTTAATAGTATATTAGGTGATATGTATGGCTACAAATGACAGTATGTACAAGGTTAATAGTATATTAGGTGATATGTATGGCTACAAATGACAGTATGTACAAGGTTAATAGTATATTAGGTTATATGTATGGCTACAAATGACAGTATGTACAAGGTTAATAGTATAAGTGATATGTATGGCTACAAATGACAGTATATATCATTAATGAAGTATAAATAGTGGAGGGCAAATAGGTAGACATACCTTTAAAACAGCATTAACAGAGGATACCACTGCTAAAATTTCTGCCGAAGAGACATCCGCTTTCAATACTTCGTCTTCGTACTCCAATAAATAATTGGCAATTTCATGGACTGTTGATACCTTTGAATACAAAGCCACTTATTACTTACAGGTATATCGTGACTGTGTACCGTAAGTATATGATGACATACTGGATATAGGTAAATATATACTGATGTACAGGTAAATATATACTGATGTACATGTAAATATATATTGATTTACAGGTAAATATATATTGATGTACAGGTATGTATATAATGATGCAATATATATTAATGTACAGGTATAGGTGTATCCAGGTAAAGCGGCACATCCGAGTAGAGTCAAAAAACAAAACGATAAAAAAAATAGGTTGTACAGGTAAAACATAATTGCCTTGCATGGACTCCTTGCATTACTGAATCTCTAATACTTTTGTGACAAGTGGCTTGTCACACCTGTTATGACTTGATTTAGACTCGTTTTGTTTGTAAACATGTGCAAATTTACCTTGGTAGACCAGTAAGTATATAATGATGTGCAGATAAATACACATTGATGTACAGGTAAGTATATAATGATATGCAGGTAAATATATACTGATGTACAGGTAAGTATAAAATGATGTGCAAGTAAATACATATTGATGTACAGGTAAATATATAATGATGTGCAGGTAAATACATACTGATATACAGGTAAATATATAATGATGTGCAGGTAAGTATGTATTAATGTACAGGTAAGTAACTACATAATGATGGACAGGTAAATAAATATTGATGTACAGGTAAGTATATACTGATGTATAGGTAAATATATATTGATGTACAGGTAAGTACATAATGATGTGCAGGTAAATACATATTGATGTACAGGTAAATATAAAATGATGTGCGGGTAAATACATATTGACATACAGGTATGTATATAATGATGTGCAGATAAATATATATTGATGTACAGGTAAATACATACTGATGTACAGGTAAATACATATTGATGTACAGGTAAGTATAAAATGACGTACATAGAGAAATCTTTTCAAATTTTTTTTATGGAAGCAAATTACCAAAGATATTCAAAAAAAAATTTGCAGACTGATGGTTTCTTTATAATAAGATAAATTACATCTCTTTGCCAATCAATTAACTTTCAAAATTATGTAAGTCACATTTTCATTTGTCAAAAATGACACACCTACAAGAGGTTATTCACATGTTACCCCCAGAGTGGATGGTGTTATCTCCTCTACAGCACATATCAGAAAACAGGAGTGGTGAGAAACTGATTTTTAATTAGATTGTACTTTTACCAGCCTGATCAGGCAGGTGCCCATTAAGTTCCTGGATATGCCAAATCAATTACCTCTCTATAGAAAATGTCTTGGGGCAACAGCCCCTTTGGGATATCTAAATCTCCTCTTCTCTGTAACACTCTTTTAATGGCCGCATCAATAACTGGTGTATACCTTGACAAAATCAAAATAAAATATAACATGAAAAGATACTTTAGATCATCAAGAAGCAGTTAGTGTTTGCCTGACTATGTCAAATCTATCAACATTTTGAAAGATGAGCTATTCGGTCTGTTGTTTCCGTCAACAAAAATGTAAAATTTTATATAATAATTTTTTATCCAATCAGAATTCACTATCAACAAGAAGAAAAAATTATCAAAATACTTACTCTGTATGAAGTTGACGCAAGGCGATGGCTGCCTCAATTTTCTCTGCATGCTCACATAACACATTTCTAGTCAACATCAGGGTGTCTCTTACAGGAACCATTTCTAACTATAAAAAAAGGGCAATAACTCTGTATACAAAGGGCCAATCCCTATAATGTTTGTTCATGACACATTGCTATGATGTCATTACTATGTATACCAAGTATCATTAGCGAAGGGCAATAACTGTAAATAAAGGGCAGATCCCTGTAACTTTTGTTCATGACATATCGTCTTGATGTCAATACCATGTATACCAAATATCATCATCCTACCTTGAGTAGGAAGAGAGTTATGCTCCGGACACGAAATTATTGGAAGAAGAAGAAGAAACTTGTACAAAAACAATATGTCTCCTTTCGGAGAAGGGGAGACATAATAAACTCTTTACAACCGCGTAACATCACAGTAGAACCCACCTGCTGATCCGGTTATTGTTTTCAGTCTTGATTTTCTTCATGGTTGAGATCACAGGTAAAAATAATTGTGTCAATAAAACAATTACACTTGTTACAATTGTTCTCTAATCTGCACTGATAGGTGATGGCCGAGGTTTCAACGATTAGCGATTAGCGCTTGAATCATCCTTACCTGTACAGTAGGCAATAGGCCTAATGTTTATCAACAATTAGTAGGTTTCATTAGAACTGAATGGACAGGAAGAGAAATACAAGCTTTGTACAAATTAAAAAAAAAAAAAAAAAAAAAAAAAAAATACATATTGTTGACAAGTTCCTTTATGCTACATGTCCGTGCCGATGTGGTTACAATGGTGGATCTTTAAATTACTTCAATACATGTGATAGCCGTAGACATTTTAGTAAAACTTTATTTATGAAACGTGTTTTTAAGAGAATTGTATTAGCAATCGATGAACTTTTGATTTAAGCAATAATGAATCTAACTCGGAATCAGGAGATATACTACATGTTTTACATTTGGGCATTTCAGGCATTTTGTATATGATCTGAGCATTTCATGACATCACCGATTTATGATAGGCGACCGAAAAAATTATTGTGCATTGATGTTTACAATATTAACTTGCATAAATACGACAATTAAAAGTTGAAAATAGTATGAAATAAAATAAGATTTGTTGTTGTAAGTTTATTTATTTACATGTACAGTGAAACCTCGCTATTACGGGGGTAAGACCACCTATCTAACTGACACAAAGTGGTCTGATTTGTGAGGTGGTCTCTTAAGTGAGGTGGTCTCCTAAGTGAGGTGGTCTCCTATGTGAGGTGGTTTGAAATGTGAGGTGGTTTCCTAAGTGAGGTGGTCTTTAAGTGAGGTCCCACTGTACATATATGTGTAAATGTTACTCAAGGGAGCTAACAATGAAATGCCCACCACATCAAACTCGTTACAGTGACAAATTTGATATAACGTCATTCTTACATGGGAACAAACACAGTCTTTGTAAAGAGGGTTCACTGTAATTTCTTCTGATTTCATGCTCGGCTTATGGAGGCATTGTATATTCTGCATGGTATAGGGTCTTAATCATTTAAATGTTTCACACTATAGCCAGCTTTCAAACAACTATTGACAATGATCTCAGTGATTACATTACATAAAAATGTGGATAACTCCACCACCGAAAAAACTAAAAACAATACTACTCTTCCCTCAATAATGAATGAAACAGACCATATAATTTTGTGCACAGGTGTAATCAGCCATGGTGGGAAATATGATATAGACAACATTTGGACATAGACAAACATGAACAGTTGAAGATGAAGAATAAACACACAAAAGTCAACCTTGTAATACTTGTTTGTTACTTCAATATTGTGGATATAGGATCCAGAAGTCACATTGAAGTACACAAAATAATGACAGGGATATAGGATCCAGAAGTCACATTGAAGTATAAAAAATACTGACAGGGATATAGGGTCCAGAAGTCACAGTGAGACATGACTGAAGTATACAAAATACTGACAGGGATATAGGATCCAGAAGTCACAGTGAGACATGACTGAAGTATACAAAATACTGACAGGGATATAGGATCCAAAGTCACAGTGAGACATGACTGAAGTATACAAAATACTGACAGGGATATAGGATCCAGAAGTCACAGTGAGACATGACTGAAGTATACAAAATACTGACAGGGATATAGGATCCAAAAGTCACAGTGAGACATGACTGAAGTATACAAAATACTGACAGGGATATAGGATCCAGAAGTCACAGTGAGACATGACTGAAGTATACAAAATACTGACAGGGATATAGGATCCAGAAGTCACAGTGAGACATGACTGAAGTATACAAAATACTGACAGGATATAGGATCCAGAAGTCACAGTGAGACATGACTGAAGTATACAAAATACTGACAGGGATATAGGATCCAGAAGTCACAGTGAGACATGACTGAAGTATACAAAATACTGACAGGATATAGGATCCAGAAGTCACAGTGGGACAAGATTGAAGTAAACAAAATACTGACAGGGATATAGGATCCAGAAGTCACATTAAAGTATACAAAATACTGACAGGGATATAGGATCCAAAAGTCACAGTGGGACATGATTGAAGTATACAAAATAATGACAGGGATATAGGATCCAGATGTCACATTGAAGTATACAAAATACTGTCAGGGATATAGGGTCCAGAAGTCACAGTGGGACATGATTGAAATATACAAAATACTGACAGGGATATAGAATCCAGATGTCACATTGAAGTACACAAAATACTGGCAGGGATAAGGGATCCAGAAGTCACATTGAAGTACACAAAATACTGACAGGGATATAGGATCCAGAAGTCACAGTGAGACTATATAAACTATGTCAGAATATCAATACATGTAGAAATTTAAGTCAAGAAATAGGTTAAATATGAGGCAGAACTACTTTACCAACAGAATGATCGATATATGGAATAACTCATCATATAATATTGTCAATGCTCAAACAGTCGAATAGTTTTGAAGGAAAATTAGACAAATTGTGGAGTGAACTTCCAGTTCTGTATGACTATCACCACTGCTTCATCAGATCATAATTACTGACAAGTTAGAGTCGAATAGAAAGAAGTGGACTTCCCCATAGGAAAAAGACTTACATACATTATTATTATCATGATTTTCATTACAGCAAAACCTGCTTTAATTACCACCTGTGTATAAAGTCCACCTGGTCATAAAGACTGTTTTTGCTGTCCCCAATTGTACCATTTGTGTACAAATCAACCTTCATATAAATACCACCTCCCTATAACAACTGGTTTTGTTGTGTCCATAAGGGGGTCTTTATATACAAGTTACACAGTATAATCATTTCTATCATTATTTCTACTATTGTTATCATTAACAATTACTTAAACATTTACACAGAAATAAGGAAAAAACACAAAAGAATTAATTTATTCCATGCAATCAGGAACTATAAAAACTGTCTCGGCAGAAATCAAGACTGGATGTGCTTTATCTATCTAAACAATCAAAAGAAATAAAATGCTCAAATGAGCCTGAATCGCTAACCTGACTTAATGTATTCCTACATTTTATTTATAGTAGCACAGAACAAGAATTGTGTACTGTTCCTGGACGAGTCAAAATGGTACGGTGATGAGTAGTTTGATTTCGCTGTTTCAGAGAAGAAGATTTTGTTGAAATGTCAAACATATGGATGGACAACCAATACATGATGATGGCAGTAGCTCACCAAAACCTTCAGGTCAGGTGATTTAAAACAAACAAACAAAAAATGAGAGAAAATCTTACTCTTTCCCATAGTTCTAATTTCTTCAGGAAGTTGAGAACAAGTTCATGAGCCTTCAGTTTGTCATTTAATTGGTTGATGATGATTAACGAGGCTGTACTGCTGACAGTATCTGCAATGAAATATGTTAATACGTAAGTGAAGCAAGCTCTTTAAAGGATAGAAATACATTGATGTGCCCTGCAATGGCTACATATGTACCATAAAATCAAAAGGTTTGAATGGCCTCAATAGCGTTGAACAGATGCAGTCTAGAAAAACTTTTCATCTGGTAAAATTAAGTCGACTTGTAGTTGTATCTGTAGTTAGAGTGACAACACATAGGCTTATATACCATAACAACATTCACAGTACAGATTATTTTACAGTATCAAGCCATTTAGCAAATACACACTTCAAGTGTCACACCTGATTAAGCATAACTGCAAATTACACTAACTTTCTGATAGTACATGTACAGCAATGGATTCTAATTTTCAAATTCTTGATAACTTTAAGATCAGCGATAGGCCTATATAAAGCCTGACAATGGCTTCATATAGGTCTCATCACTGAACAGATCATTACATGCCGATATATCAACACCATACCACTTAAGATTCAAGATATTGAAAATAATGTTTCACATACTGGAATTGCACTGATATAATAGATACAGTCACTTGTCAAAAGTTTAAAGACATTATCTTTTTGTACTATATATTTCAAATAAAACAAGATTTTTCCAAAAAAATATTGTGAAGCCATTTTTTATTTCATTTCAATAGGATTTTCACTGTTAAACAGAGAATTGGATAGTTTTATTACATATTTTTATTTCAATTTTCCAAATTAGAAATTAAAAAATTCATCAATTTAAACAGAAAGTTTAATTTTTGTGATGAAAATTCCTTCTTTGTGTAAGTAAAATTTAATTTTTGCCTTTTATTTAAATTTTTATATTTTTGAAATAACAAATTAGAAAATTGCATCCAAATAATCAATGAAACTTGGAAACATTCTCTATTTAAGAATAATATATAATTAACTTGGCTTGAAAATATTTTGGTTCTATGAAAAATAAAAGCAATGTAGTTTTAATTTCTCAAAAAAGTATATGTAGTCGACAAAAACAAGAGAGAGAAGGTGAGATTACACTGACAAAAATCAGGGCAGGAATTCGGCCTAAATTCAACTTAGAGAAAAATCAATTTTTCATTAATTTTTTTTCAACAATTTCATTATGGAATGCAACATTTTGACCGCTTTTAAGTATTTATCTTCAGATTGTACACAATTACGCCAGCGACCTCAATCCTTAATTCCCCTTGCTGAAATTGTTAAACAATATCTGTAGTGTCCATAACACATTTCTAAAACATTCCAAACTTCAAAGATTGCTGCCCAATTTTTATCAGTTAAAGATCACTTTCCAGTGAACATAACTTGTAGTGTCCTGAAAGTCTGAATGAAAACTTCAACTTCACAGCGGGGTTGCCAAGATAAGGGGATGAAATATATTTTTATTATGCAGTTTTTGACACTCTCTTGAATCCGTTTTCGTAACTTAAAAGACAACTGTCACTTGGTTATGTACACAGTGCATTACACTCAGTCACAAGTTCTATTAAGTGTAATAACAAATGGGTTTTTGAATAGGCCCCTAGATTATCCAATGCCAATTAGGTAACCTATCGGTAATTTTACTTTCCAGGACAACTTTTTACTTTCCTGATTGAAAAAGTCTTAGTTATAGTGCACTATATTGCTTCCAAACTGTAGAAATGGTGTGAAGGATCGCAAAACTGCATGATCCATATATACCACTGAACGATAAAACATTCAACGCTATAAAAATCCTTGTTTATACTCTGCACTAAAATTGAAAACAACATATTTTACGTGAGACTTGCAAAAATTTGAGTGTTCACCCAGGAAATAGGTCATGGTTTTAGATTGAAAATGGCCCCTACTAGTGTAAATTGAAAAGCCTGAGTTGTGTGATGAATCTCTACCAAAAGTCTACATTTTACGACTCTTTAGTCATCACCGATATAACCATAGCTCAAAGGCTTGTGTTTGTCAAGTAACATTAAGACCCCAGGGTGACCCCAGGGTTGGATTCCCAGTCAGGATGTTATTGAGAACCTAGAGAATTCTCAGTCGGGGATATAATTTAGACCCTAAGGTTTGATTCCCACTTGGGATATAATTTAGACCCTAGGGTTTGATTCCCAATCGGGATATAATTTAGACCCTAATAGACAGCTAATTCTGTGAGAAAGTTTGCCAATTTCCTTGCAGATAGCCTGTGGTCTCTTCCTAGGTACATTGTAACAGGTTTACTCCACCATTAAAACCTGACACCACCGTATAACTGAAAATTTGTTGAATTTTAACAGAATTGACAACATGTAACAATTTGTTCCATTGTTTTTATAGTATGTAGGTATGGTACATTAAAGAACCTTGTCACAATGGCACAAGTCCATAGAACAGGTCCAAATTTGTGCTCATCACCTATATCTGCTCAGGTCTCATTATAGCTGAATGTTCATAGGACATAAAACAAAAAAAAAACAAAAAACATACAAACAATTAAATCATCACCTTGACGAGATTCAGCCCATCTTGGATCCGACTGCGAGTAATCATCAATGAGAAATTTATCTAAGTTTACGACCACCTGATCCAAGTCGGATACCGTATTTGAGGTCGCTGGGAACAACTCCTCGACAGTTTTCTGGGCCATTTCCTGAAAGAGTAAAAATAAAAAGGATTGAAAATAAGAATGTGTGATGACTCAAGTGATGAGTGCTGGCAGTGGTCTAATGAGCAAAAGACTCCTGGTTTGATTTCCAACTAAAACATGAATTATCATGTTGCCTCTGAAGTCAATTAAAACATCCCTTATCTGTTGGTCTTTTACTTAACACATTGCCTCTCAAGGCTATTAAAACATGCCCTCCCTGTTGGTCTTTAAATTATCACATTGCCTCTCAAGCCAGTTAGAGCATACCCATCTCCACTGGTCTTTTTACTTATCACATTGTCTCTCAAGGCAATTAAAACATGCCCTCCTGTTTGGTCTTTAACTCATAACATTGCCTCTAAAAGCAGTTACAGCACACCCTAGCTGTTGATTTTTTTACTTACCACAGTGCCTCTGAAGGCAGCTAAACCATGCCTTATCATGTTGCCTCTGAATGCAATTAAAACATGCCTTATCAGTTGTTCATTAACTTACCACATTGCCTCTCAATGCTGCTAAAAATGCCCCTTTCAATTGGTCTGTTCGGTCCTCACTTATTGACAATTCTTGGATTTTGGCATTACTAGCAGCAAGTGCAGACTGAAAGTAAAATTGTGTACCATGAAAGTTAATTACTATAGAAGACTACACATCTATTGTGCTATGGGAACAAATAGATACTGATCTTTATCAACATATGTACTTTTCTTCATTCATTTCTTATATTACACTTAGTGTTTCTTATACCTCCCATTCCAAGATAAATCAATATATGTAGGTTATGGTTTAAGTGTTATTCTCAGAGGAGTTTCTGGGTTATTTGAAAGCCAAAAGACCAAAAATTTATTTTAAAAACGTAAATTTCTGTGAAAATGACATTTTGACCTTACCTGACAATATGTGAAGGAGCACCTTTAGGGAGAAATTCTCCTGTTCCCAGTCTAACTTAAGCACCTTTAGGGAGAAATTCTCTCATACCCAGTTTATCTTGGGCACCTTTATGGAGAAATGCTCCCATACCCAATTTATCTAGGGCATCTTTAGGGAGAAATTCTACCATACCCAGTTTATCTTGAGCACCTTTAGGGAGAAATTCTCCTGTACCTAGTTTATCTTGAGCACCCTTAAAGAGAAATTCTACCATATCCAGTTTATCTTGAGCACGTTTAGGGAGAAATTCTCCCATACCCGGTTTATCTTGAGCACCTTTAGGGAGAAATTCTCCCATACCTAGTTTATCTTGATAACCTTTACAGAGAAATTCTACCATACCCAGTTTATCTTAAGCACCTTTAAGGAGAAATTTTCCCACACCCAGTTTATCTTGAGCACCTTTAGGGAGAAATTCCCCCATATCCAGTTTATCTTGAGCACCTTTTGGGAGAAATTTTCCCGGACCCAGTTTATCTTGAGCACCTTTTGGAAGAAAATCTTTCATACCCAATTTATCTTAAGCACTATTTAGGAAAAGTTCTTCTGTACCTATATTATCTTGTGCACCTTTTGGAAGAAATTTTCATACCCAGTTTATCTTAAGCACCATTTTGGAAAAATTTTCCCATACCCAGAACATTTGTTTCAAATCTACATAATTTATGTTTGTCTGTTTTTCTGGTGATCCACAGCATATCAAATGTTTTGTTTATGTGATGGCAGAGGACTTTTCTAAAGTAAAAGGAGATAATCTAGTCAGAGTTATAAAAAATCGGAAGTAAGAATCTACATGACGTACCATATCAGCATCAATTACATCCTGTACCTGACTTTCGTCCAATATACTGAAAATAAACATAAACTTCACAATTAATATTTGTCAGGTACTACGACATACAGAAATTGATACATATTTTATATAATTGTTATCTATTATTGGTTTTTAACAACAAAACTTTAGAAATAAAACTTTTTAGATAAACATACATTGTAGTTATCTAAAGTGATTTATGACTCTCTTTTGTCCATCATTTATTGATAGTCTGTTATTCTGTTCAGACTCAAGTTTTTACTATTAGCTTCAGCACCACGTTTCATTGTTTGTTTTTCATCCTGCCAAGAATTTTCACTTATGTGGAGATGTCACCAGTTTTAGTGCCTAAAATTTTGACCTGTGTGACTGACTGCCGCCAATAATGTGAGAGTTTTTCTATGTGCCAAGCCTACTGTAACACCGGACCTCAATTTTAAGTCTCATCCCAAATACCTGCTACTTTCACTTTGTATGCCAAGTGTTTGATGGAGGAACAGTTACTACCATTTATTCTAAGCGTTTGGTGGAGGAACAGTTACTACCATTTATGCTAAGCGTTTGGTGGAGGAACAGTTACTTCCATTTATGTCCAGCATTTAGTGGAGGAACAGTTACTACCATTTATGTCCAGCATTTAGTGGAGGAACAGTTACTACCATTTATGTCCAGCATTTGGTGGAGGAACAGTTACTCCCATTTATGCCCAGCGGTTGGTTGAGGAACAGTTACTACCATTTATGTCCAGCATTTGGTAGAGGAACAGTTACTACCATTTATGCCAAGCGTTTGGTGGAGGAACAGTTACTACCATTTATGCCCAGCGTTTGGTAGAGGAACAGTTACTACCATTTATGCCCAGCGTTTGGTGGAGGCACAGTTACTACCGTTTATGCCCAGCGTTTGGTGTAGGCAGAGTTACTATCATTTATACCTAGCATTTGGTGGAGGAACAGTTACTACCATTTATGCCCAGCATTTGGTGTAGGCATAGTTACTATCATTTATGCCCAGCATTTGGTGGAGGAACAGTTACTATCATTTATGCACAGCATTTGGTGGAGGAACAGTTACTATCATTTATGCCCAGCATTTGGTGTAGGCATAGTTACTATCATTTATGCCAAGCGTTTGGCAGAGGAACAGTTACTACCATTTATGCCCAGCATTTAGTGGAGGAACAGTTACTACCATTTATGCCCAGCATTTGGTAGAGGGACAGTTACTAACATTTATGCCAAGCGTTTGATAGAGGAACAGTTACTATCATTTATGCCCAGCATTTGGTGGAGGAACAGTTACTATCATTTATGCCAAGCGTTTGGTAGAGGAACAGTTACTACCATTTATGCCCAGCATTTGGTGTAAGCATAGTTACTATCATTTATGCCCAGCATTTGGTGGAGGAACAGTTACTATCATTTATGCCCAGCATTTGGTGGAGGAACAGTTACTACCATTTATGCCCAGCATTTGGTGTAAGCATAGTTACTATAGTTACTATCATTTTATGCCCAGCATTTATGCCCAGCATTTAGTGGGGACAGTTACTATCATTTATGCCCCAGGCATAGCTATCATTTTTGGTAGAGGAACAGTTACTACCATTTATGCCCAGCATTTAGTGGAGGAACAGTTACTACCATTTATGCCCAGCATTTGGTAGAGGGACAGTTACTAACATTTATGCCAAGCATTTGATAGAGGAACAGTTACTATCATTTATGCCAAGCGTTTGGTAGAGGAACAGTTACTACCATTTATGCCCAGCATTTGATCTGATCAGGAGCCACGGTGTTTGTCTTCCTTCAGATTTTACCTTTTGTATTACCATTTATACTCGCATTTAAGTTCAATTTTTACTAAAGCATGAGCATGTTAACTAAAAACTAGTGAAAATATAATGAAGTTTGCCTTTGACCTGTTTGAACATGTTTTACGGGAATAAACCTTGACTAATGGAGGTATTCAATATACATGTACCTCAACAGGGAACGTATCAAAACTTTTGATAACACAACAATTCTTTATGATATATTAAAGTTGACATAGCAAATTGAAAATGGTACATGTAATTCAAAAAAGATTTCTGTTTTGGAACTTGTCATTCCTACTCCTCTGCTTTCAACCATATTTCAAATTCAAGAAACAATGCCATAAACCTGCTCAAAATGATTTTTTCAGACAGAATATATTTTGTAAATGTGAGAACATCTTTTAACATACATGATCAGCTTTAACTTATTCACCTCTTAAGACACATTTGGACTGGTCTAAGTCATTGATTTACAGAAGAGTCCAATTTTTTTCAGGAGCTGATGAGTTAAGAAATAATTTTTTTTCAGTGTCACAGCTGGAGATTTTGTTTCAAAATATTTTTATAACTACTGGAGACAATATCAAATCATCATACAAAAATAGCTCAGTGTCATGGTAACATGATAAGCTGTCACTAGAGGATGCTCAGTGTCATGGTAACATGGTAAGCTGTCACTAGATGATGCTCAGTGTCATGGTAACATGAGAAGCTGTCACTAGAGGATGCTCAGTGTCTTGGTAACATGGTAAGCTGTCACTAGATGATGCTCAGTGTCATGGTAACATGATAAGCTGTCACTAGAGGATGCTCAGTGTCTTGGTAACATGATAAGCTGTCACTAGATGATGCTATGTGTAATGGTACCATGAGAAGCTGTCACTAGATGATGCTCAGTGTCTTGGTAACATGGTAAGCTGTCACTAGATGATGCTCAGTGTCACGGTAACATGAGAAGCTGTCACTAGATGATGCTCAGTGTAATGGTAACATGAGAAGCTGTCACTAAATGATGCTCAGTGTCACAGTAACATGGTAAGCTGTCACTAGATGATGCTCAGTGTAATGGTAACATGAGAAGCTGTCACTAAATGATGCTCAGTGTCACAGTAACATGGTAAGCTGTCACTAGATGATGCTCAGTGTAATGGTAACATGAGAAGCTGTCACTAAATGATGCTCAGTGTCACAGTAACATGGTAAGCTGTCACTAGATGATGCTCAGTGTCACGGTAACATGAGAAGCTGTCAATAGATGATATTGTGCATTGTGTATTATACACAAGAATATTATTACCTCTACCTAATAACTGAACCCCGACTTAGAAGCGGTTACAGCCAACTCAATCAAATTCTGAAGTTCAAAATGGGGGTTGAGTTATATCCCTGATCGACTTATAAGCAACTTTATATGATACCAATGTATATGCAATTAAGGATTGTTTATCATTTTTTGAAAAACGTGGAATATACATGCAATGGCTCATGGAAAAAAATTCTGTGCTGCACATTATTGCTTTTATTAATCTTGAAACAATATCTTACTGAAACAATTCTGCGTAAATCAGAACATTCGGTAGATATGTAAGTACACATAAATGTCGCCATCTTGTTATGTTGCTTACCTCATGTCCTGCCTCTGTGATGACATTATCGTAAAAAGGCCGAAACTGGTTGAAAAAAATATTGCTTGTTTGTCACACACACCTGTTCAAAGCAGAAAGGGTCTTTAAACTGAATGCTAATACCAAATTTTTATTCAAACAAAAGCTAACTTAATACAGGGACAATTTAACAATCGGGTTAAAAGCTAACAGTCAAAGGTCATCATTGCCACATGAAATGAAAAGTTATAATATTGAACCTCCAAATTCTTGTTCTTCATCAAATATTGCAGACAATATTAAATTTTCGCTGTAGGGTATTTAAGCATGACTGTTCTCAAGATAATGAAAACATTTTGACCTACCTGAACCAAGAATATTACCACCAGGGGTCGCAAGATCAAAAATATCAACATCTGATGATGGTCCTACAAAACCAGAAGTGAGATATTTTATCAACAACGTTATCTTTTACCATATTACAATATTCTGAATAATCCTCAGATCTTGAACATGTCCAATAACATTAAAAATATGTGGTATGTCCTAACTGTGAAGCAGTTAACTAAAAACTCACTACAGAGTAAAACGCTACAGCTAATCCAGTTTGTTGGCTAAGACACACAGATGGATGGACAGACATAATCAATTGACCAGTATTTGCTTCACAATCGGGCAAAATATTAAAGCAAACATTTTTCTGTAAATATTTATTTCATGGCTTTATGTTGATACATGTGTGAACAAGTTCAGTTATTACTAATTTAATGATAATTATGAATAGGAAGGACTTTAATTTGAGTGTTTTCTTTTTAAGGAAATGGTCATTATATATAAAAAACACAACTTAAAAATCATCAGTTCAGAAATGTAGTATATTGTTTGTTACCACTGAGAACTAGACAACATGTTATGAGGTTCTACCACCAACCCCCCCCCCCCAAACCACCACCACCACCACCATCTTAAAAATGATTCTGTCTCCATAACTTGGAATATTAAACATAAGAAATAGGGGTGGGACAGTTCTGAATTTATTCAGTTCGGTTTTTTCTAGTTTGGTTTTCAGATTATCTAAACACTGACTCTTGGACTTCAAATGCAACACACAGTTGTATGTAGATTCTAGTTCATATCTCTTTCTTACTATAAATACACTCCATTGAAAAATTAAATATGCTTATGATAAACCTGTATGGTTTTGCAGAAGTTGCATTTCTAACTTTCTAGAGTAGAGTAAATCTGTAGATGTATAGACATAGTAGATGTTGTTGTGTTTATGGGCCCGTGTTTGCATTTGAACGAATAGCCAAACATAAATACTGTTGATTTTGCATATTTGTCATTGGGTTCTGGTTTGAGATGGAAATAATTCCACACAACAGAAACGAATAAGTCAACCCTCTCCATTTCCGTTCCTCCCTTTCTTTCGAGAAATGAAGTTATCGTAGTGAGCGGAATATAACCACTAAGTTAATCAGGTTTAACAACATAAACGATTCACTTCGTATTCATCGCTATGTGCAATTTATACTGATAGCACTAAAAACCTGACAGGACACATTTCCAGTACTTAAGAACTAGATGCGATATATGTAGAGATTAGATATATTATTACATCAACGTTCAATTTACGTTTGTATTTTTCAATTATGAGATGTATTGGTATCAGTTTATGTAAATAGCGTGTCGTTGGGGTGATTACAAGGACCATATTGAATCACAAATTTTTAACCGAATCGACAACATTGAACCAAGGTTTTTCAGGTTTTAACCGAACTGTCGCACCACTAATAACAAATTGCATGACTTTCCAACTCTGTAGAAAATAATCTAGGGTCAGAATAATGGTTTCTACACTATAGCCGGCTATTGAAAGCATGTATATAGTGAAACCTGTCGTGAGACCAGCTGTCTTGAGAAACCACATTCTGAGAACCACTCAATTAAATAATCCTTATAATAAAACCTCTTATTAAAGACCAACTGTCTTGAGAGACCACATTTCAGTGGCAGTTGGGATAGTCTTTCAAGATATACATGGTCACTGTTAGCAGGGAAGTGCAATATTACCCCAAAATAGCAGTTATTGTGATATTCCATGTACAGAACAGTGTTGTAAGATACCAAATATGGGCAAGTACAGGCTAGTCCAGAAATGAAGGTTTTGTCACACACTTATAAGAGCCATTTCTATAGAAATCATTTATCAATCTTGAGTTTTACATACAATGTTGATGCAGGAGAGAAAAATTCACAAACAACTCGTCTATACCATTCACTAGTAACAACTATCTAACCTTTTTAAATGGTTCTTTGTAAAATCCAGAAACATTGTCAGTCACCGATTCTACATTTATATTCATAATATAAACTTCTGTAAGCTTGGCCAAATCAAATCAAAATCGAGATAGTGCCAAATTATAAGCAAAATAAAAAAGTTTAGCCATTCAGAGTAAAACAAAATTGCTTCACTTTACAAAATGTAATATTTTCTATAATTTTATCTGTGTGTCATTGCACAACAGGTATTAGATGGATCAAAGAAGTAAATTGTATGTTATCACAGATTAGAAAACAAAGGTTAAGGTTTACATTCTTGCTTGTTTTGTTGTAGCGTTGTCCGATTCACATAATTTGGTAGGGTGGAGCAACCTTCTGATTATTACACAGCCTATTCTACTCACTATTCTGTTAGGACAAGCTACACAGGAAAAGCATTTTATTCCATGCTGTATACTCTTAAGTAGAAGCCATTACTTTTGCCAGTGTTATTTTAATGTCGTTCTACTTTATTACCTAAAATTTAAACTTGTCCAGGTCAAGAAAGGGTTCACAAGACTCCATCCTGCCAGGTTATATGGATTTGACTATACAGTTTTAATACTCTAGAAGGTTTATGAATTACATTGCTCTTAAGCATGTGCTATATCCATCAAAATTCATTTTCAAATTCTCAGAAAACAAATTTACCAAATACCAGTGTAAAATTTATACATAACTCAAAAAGGTTTGGATTTCTATTTTATATTCAATTTATTTTTATAATGTCATATTTACTGTAGCCATTCGCAAGGTCAGGTCAATAACAATAATTACATGGTAACCTTTTTCTGCAATATATTGCTATATGTCATAAAATTAATCCAAATATCAAAATATATCACAATATTGAAAAATGTGGTAATACCCACTTCTAATGTCGGAATTGAAATTTGTCAGAGTTCAAATAAGTATACACAAATTCACCTGGTACAAATAAGACTCTGTTTTTGTTGTATATGTATGAAGTGGCCATGTTAGGGTCCGGAGTCAACAACTTGTAGTTCTGGAGTTGTAATTCTAATTCTTCCTGTAAACAAAAACAACATATTCAATCATTTTTCATGATGTTTTCTGTTAAAGGTGAGGTCATCATAAAAAATTATCTCTCCGCTGTACCCTGGCAAGAAGTTTCTGTAAGCAACTTTCTTTTTTTTTAATTTTGATATGTAAACTTGACATTTCATATTTCTGATAAGAACAAAATTGAAAAGAAATTTCAAGTCAAGGCTTTAGATGGGCAAGTCAGCTCACATCACATAATTTTTTTTGACCAGGAACACAAACAGAATGTTTGATATTTTAGTACTTATTTACATTTATCCAGTTTAATGTTGTTATATTTCTTGCCACACAATTTCTCACTTTTAAGTAGATGACACATGTTGTTGGCAAAAATTCCATAAATCTAGACATATGTTACGAGCTTGTGCCATTGCAGTATAGTGTTTCATATATTTTACCACACAATGAATGGCTTGTGCCAATGCAGTAAGTGTTTCATATATTACCTGGAACACAATGGTTTCATATATTGGACACACATGGAATGGCTTGTGCCATTGCAGTATAGTACCACAAGTGTTGCAGTAAGTGTTTCATATATTGACACACATGGAATGGCTTGTGCCAATGCAGTAAATGTTTCATATATTGACACACATGGAATGGCTTGTGCCATTGCAGTATAGTGTTTCATATATTACCACACATGGAATGGCTTGTGCCAATGCAGTAAGTGTTTCATATATATTGACACACATGGAATGGCTTGTGCCAATGCAGTAAGTGTTTCCACACACCTGGAATGGCTTGTGCCAATGCAGTAAGTGTTTCATATATTACCACACATGGAATGGCTTGTGCCAATGCAGTAAGTGTTTCATATATTACCACACATGGAATGGCTTGTGCCATTGCAGTAAGTGTTTCATATATTGACACACCTGGAATGGCTTGTGCCAATGCAGTAAGTGTTTCATATATTGACACACCTGGAATGGCTTGTGCCAATGCAGTAAGTGTTTCATATATTGACACACCTGGAATGGCTTGTGCCATTGCAGTAAGTGTTTCATATATTACCACACATGGAATGGCTTTCAATGCAGTAAGTGTTTCATATATTGCATGGAATGGCTTGTGAAGTAAGTGTTTTAATGGAAATTGCAGTAAGTGTTTCAAATATTACCAACATGGAATGGCTTGTACAATGCAGAGTGTTTATATATTGACACACATGGAATGGCTTGTGCCTGTGTTTCCAATTAACATGCCAGTAACTTTCATAATTGACACACATGGAAGTTCCAATTAGTAATCATATGTCAACATGGAATGGCTGCCAATGCAGTAAGTGTTTCAAATAACACATGTGTGCAGTAAAAAAAAAAATGCAGTAAGTGTTTCATATATTAGAAGCTAAGTGATGCAGTAATGATTTATAAATCTCACAGGCTTGTGCCAATGCAGTTGTTTCATATATTGACACACAATGATGAGATCTCATTGAGTAAGTGTATATACCACATTTGAATGGCTTGTGACATCATAATTGACACACCTTATGGCTTTGCCAATGCAGTAAGTGTTTCATATATTGACAACAATGGCTTGTGCCAATGCAAACAAATATTGACACACTTGGAATGATCTTCATGCTTGCTGAAAATTCAGAAATATATGCATGCTGAAGAATTAAGAAATTATTCAAAAATTAAACTTACACGATATGTATCCCTGTGTTCCAATAACATCAAACTTTCTAATTCCTTGGAGTTCCACTTATATCAGTGTCAAGAAAGGCTGCCAAGAGAAAACAAGATGTGTTAAAAAAAAACTTTGTCTCTAAAAGCTAAGTGATGATGATTTAAAATCTCACAGGTCTTGTCAGTATTGATTAATGATGAGATCTCAGTGATAAGTAATATTTGATGACATAAACGCAAGTTACTTGATGGAAACCAACAAACAAACAAATAGACCAAATATATCTGGCATATGGTTGAGTTAACAGTTAAAGATGACCTTACCTAGGGCAAAATGGGCAGTCAGATCAACATCCATGTTAACTCCAATTCCGAGTAATACTACTCCATGTCTGTAAATAGTAAATTGTTCTAACATTAAAATCAGTACTATCTATGAGAAATGTGCTAGATTTGTAGGAGTATTATATAATGTTAAGGCATATAATGATAGCATCAACTTACTGGGTTGGTTGCATATCTAGAAGCCATGTTTTCAGCTGTGTCAGATGTCTGGAGTCCTGGTCCTATAGAAGTAAAGATTTTCAATTATATAGCTTTAAAAAAAGTAAAGATTAACAGTTATATAGTTTTTTGTGCAAAATTTCAGAACAGTTCACATGGAAATATTTTATAATGCATAACTTTATAAAACTAAGTGAACAAGGCAAATTTGAAAAATTAACTATCCCCCACTGGGCCAAGTCGCTAAAGTACATAAATAACTGACTCACTCTGTCTATATAAATGTATAACTGCCTTAAATATGGTAATCCTAGGTAAAAAGATGATAAATAAAAATCAACAAAGGGGAATAACACTAATGATAAGGGTAGAAGGACAGAAAATTATATGACACTTTGTCTATTAAAGATGTATACCTGTGGCACATATTGGAAGCCTAGGTGGGGAAATGTGGAAGATATAGACTGGACAAAGCAAAAGGATGGATGGACATCACACAATCTGTACAGTAATGAAACCCAGTCCCTTTAGAGAAAGGGCACTCAATAATAAATAATTTCAATAATGACCACCATGACACAGGACCTCAGGTTTAAAGACCCTTGAAGATACTTCTCTATGAATGCTTGAAGTCTGGTACCAGAAATCAAACTTTTCCTCTGGCTTAAAGTTAATTCTCGAAATCACAAAAACACACATCAATCTGACCTCACAAACAACTGAATGAAGATCTTATCTATAAATGCTGACTTACCCAGATTTTTCTGGAAAGCATTCTCGAAATTTCTGTCCACATCAGGTGATAAAAAACTGAAATCAAGGCTTTGTTACATTTGCTGACACAAATGGCCCTAGAAAGCAGTTAAATTAATATACAGGTGTAAAATATCAAGGCTTTCGACATTTGCTGTTTAAAAGCTGTAACAGCATTTATACAGGTGTAAAATATCAAGGCTCGCGACATTTGCTGTTCAAAAGTTATAACAGCATTTATACAGGTCTAAAATATCAAGGCTCGCGACATTTGCTGTTTAAAAGTTGTAACAGCATTTATACAGGTCTAAAATATCAAGGCTCGCGACATTTGCTGTTCAAAAGTTGTAACAGCATTTATACAGGTGTAAAATATCAAGGCTCGCGACATTTGCTGTTCAAAAGTTGTAACAGCATTTATACAGGTCTAAAATATCAAGGCTCGCGACATTTGCTGTTCAAAAACTATAAGTTATACAAGTGTAAAATATCAAGGCTCGCAACATTTGCTGTTCAAAAGGCTCGCGACATTTGCTGTTTAAAAGCTATAACAGCATTTATACAGGTCTAAAATATCAAGGCCTGCGACACTTGCTGTTTAAAAGCTATAACAGCATTTATACAGGTGTAAAATATCAAGGCCTGCAACACTTGCTGTTCAAAAGCTATAACAGCATTTATACAGGTGTAAAATATCAAGGCTCACGACACTTGCTGTTCAAAAGCTAAAACAGCATTTATACAGGTGTAAAATATCAAGGCTCGCAATATTTGCTGTTCAAAAGCTATAACAGCAGAGTTAGGGTAACCCTGCTGTTACAGCAGTTAAAATGTGCCATGGTAATTAATATGTTTTCAATAATAAGGAATTGCTTATATATATACCATACCCACCAAAATTTAAAACTTATCCCATAAAGATTTAAATTCAGAATATTGTATATCTTTACAGTATTAAACGTTTGTTCTTTAAACAAAAGGCATAGAAATAGGAAGGGCATTTGGCAGACAAAGTTTATATCTAAATGAAACCATGTTTTGGTCAGTGATTTGTTGTATGTAACTTTTTTTTGCACTTTTCTATATTTTTGTCATTTTGCATAAAAAGATTTTAAATGAGTTCTTATTTTTGGTGGGTTCTGTAAATATCTCTACACACCACACACCTACCTTCACATACACTCAACACACTGATGTAAATGTGTATGTAAATAATGATTCCATCAATATTTATACATATGGTACCTAACCTAAGGACCACCTTCCTTATAAGACCATCTCACATATAGACCATAGTAATTCAGTTTCATGAAAATTTCTGTTTAAATATCAAACAAATCCAGAGTCTGCACTTATAAGACAACCTTGCTTATCTTCCTTTTTGAATCAGTCAGTTAGGTGGTCTAAATAGCAAGATTTTACTTTACTATGACAGCAAAAATGTTGAAGTTTGCTTCAGATTTTTAACCACATAGTCTTACAAAATATATATCACCTCAGACCACAGAACTTTATTTCAACTAACATGTAACATACTGGTGACTCCATTTTAATTCAAAAGAAAGTGCTCCTGTTAGTTTTAAGATTTTTTGTTCTGGTGTTCTTGTAATCTAACATAAATCCACATACCTAGGAGATCATTTCCAAGTTTTACTATACAAACCTTTTCAGCAGCACTTTCTGAGACCAGCCATTTCTGTAACTGTGTTCCAGACAGAACATAAAAAGGCCGGTCCTCATCTTCCATCTTCCCACACACAATGGCTTGCAATGGCTGTTGATGAGAAGTATGTATATTAGCTAATATCTTTCAGACATATTAAAATTTTTAAACATTCCAAATAGTTCTCCCCTAACCTATACGCCCCCCTCCTCCCATTTTACTGCAAAGCTAGCATATCTGCATCATTTTTCGAAGAACAAATTTCCTCCTCTATAATTCCCATATAACACCAAACCCAGATACCTCCATCTGCCACTGATTCTACAGTACAAAGGGTCAATTATGCATGTTTAATCCCAGTTGAATAAACAGGTGTAAGTAAATACAATTCAGTGCAAGTAGGTAATTAATGTTGGAAAATCAATGTTTCTAAGCCCTGGTAATTAGATTTATAAGCCCTGTGTTTGGTATGGTGAAGAGTAAACAGGGTATCATATATAACGGTGATTATAGACATACGAAAGGGAACACCTCGAAAAATGGTAAACCATGATATATCACCAAACCTGTTATATTGTCAAAATTAAAGAAAACAAAAGGTGCGAGATAATGAGAGAGACCACATTTATCAAGGCTCTCAGTAGAGCAAAAATTTGGAGAGTCCCTGGAACCCCAAGGTAAAAAAATGAAAAGTCCACTTATTCAAAGTCTATCCCAAAATCTGTTTTATGGTTGTCAATTCATTTGCTTTACTTTAAGTTTTATTTACCTATTTTGTTCATATCTATTAGATTCTATCTTTCTATGTGTAGATCTATAATATTTTTCTTTTAATTATCATTAATTGTATTTTTATTTGTATAAATTATTAAAAGTGGCTTAATATGTGTTATGCATTAATTACATTAGAAGTACTATTCCATGATAATTTTTTTAAAGGGATGGGGGTGCTAAAAATTTACAAATCACAAAATCAGGTCAATAACTTGCTAATCCTATTTTCCGATTCTAAAATAATCAAATGTTGCATTAAAATTCATGAACAAAAATTCTTTAATACACAACATCAAGATATTTTCAAGAGGCAAGATTGTTGATAAACTTGTTTTCTTCGGTGATATAAGCGCCAAACATTCATCATGATTTTCTTTATCCCCAGATGTGGCAAATGAAATCAAACCCACATTATCTTTCTTTCTGATTTATTTAAAAGACATTGGCATTTTTATTTTGTATCTCGTTAATGCAATTTTTGTTTCAAACATTAGTTTTGATAACCGTAAAATGAGCTGTACGTTGTCATTGAATGATACAACTATAAGTAATGTCATCGGCTCTTTGTTTGACATGTCAGCGCGTGGTGAAACTTTCAAAGTTTCAAATCTAATTAAAAGATTATCAGCAATGATTCATTGTCCATGGATGTTGATTGGAGGATAATATGATCAGCGGGTATACTTAATTAGACATACAGGCCTCACACTGGGTCTAAGAAAGAGGGAGACTTCAATTCTCCCTCCAGCTGTTGGGGGGGGGGGGAACTTATCACACAAGAAGAGAGTCTTCTAAAAAGCCAAGGGAGACAAAGTACCGTTAATCATTTTTAAGCATTATATATATATATATATATATATATATATATATATATATATATATATATATATATATATATATATACTGTATCTGTATTTAAATTAGTGCACTCATATTTTAGCACTCCAAGAGGGTATAGACTTATCAGTGTAATCATAAATTTGTGCAAGTAATTTTATTAGCTTTGTCATGTATACAGAATGACAGGATGGAGAAATTTTAGCACTGCCCTTAAATAAGCGCAAATGGCGCTAATATTAGAATACCGTTAAAATAAGTACTGTAAAACCTGAATATAGGGGCCACCCAAGGGACCAGAGAATATTGACCTTTATGTGCAGGTGACCCTTATACACAGGTTCAATTTAGTTGAAGTATGCAGTCAAGGGACTTTTCAAAACTGACCTTTATAGACAGGTGATCCTTATATAGAGGTGGCTGCTATAGCAGGTTTTACTGTACATGTAAAGTATATGGGTTGTCAACAAGTAACCGGTTAACCGAGTACTCGTTGGATAGTCCGATTATCAAATTCTAAAATCAGTACTCAATTACTCGAACATAATTTAAAAATCATGTGTATTTTGCATTTTTGAAATATTTAGAAATAAAAATGAAGGTCTAACTAATTTAAGTCACCGTCTATCCTTGTTAGATATGTGTTTATACAACAATTAGTGTCTTTATATATGTCAGTTGGTTTGCTAAATCCAGCAGGAGTTATTTGTATTTTATACCCAATAGATATAAACAAGTAATGAATTGTTTTAATTATAATAATTTATATCAATTTTATGATAATTTTGTCTTTAATACTGTTAAGAGATAGGTTAAGCTAAATCGCTGCTTAAACAAAAACAAAAAAAAAATGCCGTAATTTACACCTGAAATTCAGAAATCAACTTTATGTACATATAATTATTCATTTCATTGAATAAAACGATACAGTGCTGAATCCATGTTGGGTACAGGTGTTCCAAACCCATTTAGATTTGATTTAATTCAGTAAAAACAAAACAATGAAATATTGGGGAGCATATTACCGAATCTTCTAGAATTGGCTCTTAATCAACTTACGCCCGCTGAATCTTTCATTTTTAATATTAATAAAGCTACCAATGTGAAATTTTAGATAAGACAAAAAGGTCTTTCCTTATGTACATGTAGTATCCAAAAGCTATAGAATGACCCACAGACGATTTAAGATTAAACATTTTTCTGGATATAAGATAATATACCTCCTTGGGAAAATAAATATCTCCTTGCACCTCCTACTTTGAATAAAATCTGGGTCTGCAACCGCAATCTTTCACAAGTGACCAAGTAACCGAGTACTCGATCGAAAAAACATTCGGTTAATAGACATTGATCAATTTGACAACCTAATATATATATATATATATATATATATATATATATATATATATATATATATATATATATATATATATATATATATATATATATATATAATACCATAAAAAACACAACTGGGAGTTTTCACATTAATTGGCTAAAAAAATTGACTCACAAGGAAATCTAAATTGTAAAGAAATCTAATTTCCCATTTACACAACACTAGATCTACTGATTGAAATGAAATTTTTCAAATAACACAAATACTTTGTGAATTTTTTACAATGAATAAAACCTACTTCACATTTTACATTTCACAAAGACTCAGTGCAAATTATCTAATTATTCCTATCTCTAGTAAAACCCAAATAACAAATAATAATTGTTTACCAAAATGAAAAATCAGCAGAGAATCCTAGATTTATTATTTTTTTTACTTTACAGGGGTTTTTTTTTTGGGGGGGAGGGGGGGTGTTAGTAAAATATCAGTAAAAAAAAAAATGGCTATAGCGCATTAAATCTTCTGCTTCGATAGAAATTACACAAAGTTAATAACTTCACAAAATGTGACACTTGCATTAAATTACGTAGTTGCTTTTATTTACAGCACTAAATATTTTCAAGATTAATGTTGTTTAGGCCCTATCATCGGTGATATAAGCACCAAGTGATCGTCATGAGTTGCATAAGTGTACAACATGTCTACATGTCAAACGATTGAAAATCACAATATCTATCTTTTTTAGTTATTTTAAAAATATTGGCATTTTATTTTCTTAATTTATAAGTACTGTTGAAATTTGAAAACATGCAATGTAAAATGCAATGACGGCATTTCTTCATCTTGTGTATCATCAACATGTGGTGAAAATTTCCGAGTTTCAAATCTAATTAAAGAATTATCAGAAATTAATTACACCCCTCTGATGTTGGTTGGGCATCTTTAAAGGCTGTATGAAATGCAGGTATGTTTAATAAGGCGTGACACTTCTCTATAGTATTATACTGATTGTATCGTTGGAAGCCCCGGTACTGTTGTTTTACATACATCCTGTTGCACTTGTCAACCGAGATGAGGGTTAAATTAAAGCGATATTTATAATTACCGCCAAGTGATAATAACAAAGGTCGGCTATGCGTAGTATACAACAAGTTTTAATCTACAGGTAAACTTCACTTTGCATTTGATCACATGTTAATCACTTGCTACTACAGTCATAAACAAAAGTCAAGACAGCGGGAGAGCGACAGCAGCGAAATGCAAGGTGACATGAACTTTGCTTTGCGCCAAACAGAGAGCGACTTTGAGTGATGCAGGGCAATTTTGTCCCCCATGTTGCCCTCTAATGCGAGCCCTGGACATATATCTTCAGTGTGATGCTCCACAAACAATATTATAAAAAAGGTAAACTAGCTCTACACGTGTTTTCATAAGCAGTGGCACAGGTAACTAGATCTACCTGCATGTTGTTTTATGACCTGTGATTATGAGGACACGCAGGTACTAGGATGTGTCAATTAAACAATCAACAAGCAATTATGGGATTGATTAAAAGGTGTAAACTTCCCAGTTAAAATCTTGAGCATCTAGCGGGACTTGGGGTTGCAACTTTGACGTGTCCCAGAAAAATCTTGCGTGTCAAATATGCATACATACCCTTGGGTCCCTTAGAGCCCCAATTCATGAACAATCACATGTTTTACAAAACCACAATTAGATTACAATTTTGTTCAATAATCCTTTAAATCAAACTCCTTTTGAGACAGCATATGCCTCCAGAGATCACCTATCTGCAGTGTACAGAAATGCTGGTCTCTCAAGACAGGTTCCATTGTGATATATAACATCAATATACAACTTCAAATTCTAATGATCAACATTTTGGCAAATGAAGAGTTATATTGTATGTTCAAGAATGGTTAATTTATTTTCTATGTTATCTAAGGCCTGAAATTTCTTGGATTTTAATCTAAAACCTTTTTTTTTCGGTCAGGCAAATACTCTTCAACTTAACAGATCGCCCATGTTTCTGGGATCACCAGGAGTAGTCTGCTAACAGATCTTCCTGTATGTGGGATCATCATGAGTAGTCTGCTAACAGGGTCCAATGTCACCAAATTTACTCAGTATTCAAGCTCAACTAACTTTTCTCAATTTTAATGTAAAAACATGCAAACTTATTTCTGTAACTGGACATGTTTGTATATTGATGGCATACAATTGTAAATAATGATAAAAATTATTGCTCATTTGTAGAAAACTTCAGAAATATTAAAAAAATGTTTGAGTACGCACTCAAATCTTGAGTACAGTACTCAACGTATTTATTCGTTTTTTACAGAAAAATCAAAAGTTTGACGCAAAAATGTATATGTAAATAATTTTAAAAATCCAAAAGTTTTATAAACAATTTTATAGTCAAAATAATGAAATAAAAGTTGAGCTTGAGTATTGAGTAAATTTTGTGACTTCAGGCCCAGATCTCCCAGTTTCTAGGGCTCACCATGAGTAGTCTGCTAACAGATCTCCCCTTTATCGGGGATCACCAGTAGTCTGCTAACAGATCTCCCCTTTATCGGGGATCACCAGTAGTCTGCTAACTGATCTCCACTGTATCGGGGATCACCATGAGTAGTCTGCTAACAGATCTCCCCATATTCAGGATCATAATGGCACTTTTTAAGTGTGGTTGTGTGCCAAGTCAGGGATGCTGTGTTCTATGATGGTCCAGGGTCTCTGACATTGGGAATGTGTAAATGTGGGGAACTGGGAATATTCATAAATAAAGAATTTATATTTCACAATAATTTTATCAAAAGGAATTAAAAATTGTTTATACTGCCTATAACAGATTTACAATCAGGCCACTTGATGACTCCATTACTCCCCCTCCCTGAAAATGAGAGGACAAAATTCGGAATTTGAGGTTAGAAATGTGGGTTAGAAAATTTGACTATTTGAATGTACACTGTATTGCTATTTTAATGATAACAATTGTCTTTAATTGTTGTTAATTAATTTTTAACCACATTTTCATGTCATAAATCATTTGTTCAGTCACATAACTATTTCCTCAATATAATCCACTATCTACGATTTTCATCCTGTGGTGATTAGGTCCCTGTATATATTTTCAGTTTTATCATATCAGGTATGTATATATATTTCTATGAGTGGTGATTAGGTCCCTGTATATATTTTCAGGGTATAACTAACTATAATTATCTCCCCCTGTAATATAGTTTTTATTATATCCACTAAATATAATCCACTATCTATGATTTTCATCCTGAGGTGTATATTAGGGTCCTCTATAATCCACTATCTATGTATATGTTTTTTCAGTTTTATCATATCTTTCACACAGTGAACAATTTTCCAAACATTTGAAAATCTCAGAACACTTTTAGCTAGAAAAGGATGACAATTGAACTTTTGTAGGCTTTTAAGAGGAAAAACAAAGATTTATCATAGCACCATGGCTACCAAAAAGTGAGTATTCCTCCGTTTGGAGGAACATTTCCATCCCTGCAGTACAATGGTAACCAGTTTTTAATAGGTGATGAAAAAATGGTATTACTCAAATACCAGTAGGAAAAAAGAAAAACTGAAAATAATCTTACTGCTCCTGATGGTTGAAGAGGAGAGGCTCCGAAAATTAAGGATGACATACGTCTGCCGATCCCTGAAAACATTCCTTGTGATCCTTTCATTGGATGACAGATCATGGTGTTCTGTTATAAACATAAATACAGATTGCATAATCAAAGGTGTGATAAGTGTCAAACTGACATGGTCATCATTTTGTTGATATTATCATTATAAAAGTATTGACAAAGTGAATAAAATCATTATAAAAGTATTGACAAAGTGAATACCTATTCTCTGCAAATTCCCCATCCACACTGGTAATGAACATTTGTTAATTTTACCCTGAATATGTTGCATACCAACAAGAGTTGTCAGAAGACAACAAAGCTCCCCGAAATGGATGTAAATTTTCAAAATAGGTTTTTGACCCACAAGCTGTCAGGTTTTAGGTCAAAGGACCAGTAAATATTTTGATTCCTTCAATTCGGGTTAAAAGTTTTGAAAAGTAGGTCAAAGTCCAAAGTCACTAGGTCAAAAGTCAAAGTACCAAATGAAAGCTCTGGTCATACGAAATATACAAGTCCTGTCCCTTGTGGTTAAAAAGATATAGCCAAGCTTAAAGTTTTGACTACAGATTCTGGTGACCTAAAAATGAAACAACAGAATGCAACAAATCATGTTTGGGAAACACTATGCCATACATCCAAGAGCCATACCGTTCATAAAGACTCCTTTAATTTTCTTCCATTTTCTTAATGAAGTTTTATGCCACACTGAAAATTTTTTCAGTTATATGGCAGAGACATGCTTTCACTGGTGAAAGAGAAAAAAACAACCTGCCTTTCACAAGTAAACTAACGAAATTTTTTTCACAAAATTAAATTATAGTTTTCAGTGGATCTGGAATCTGCACCGACTAGAGATGAACACTGTCATGGCTTAACGCACTTAAGTCCCATAATGCTAGGATATACAAAATTGACAATTTTCCCACTTTTTCTCTTCTTCCTTTTCAAGTTTATCTAATATATTCAACATTAGAAGGAAAGATCATAGAAAATACAAACACCAACCTGATTTTTTATTGGCGTCAGCAAAACCAAGGAACTTGTAGTGGTTGCTAGGATACATCCAAATGGCTGAAAACAATTTTGATTCATTATAAATTCAAAAATGAGAATTTTTTTTCACGTCAAATTTAGTACATGACCATAAAGAGAAAAAATATATATATCAATAATAACTAATGAAAGTTTTTTTTAGAAAAATGTTGATAAATTTCAATTGTTTCTTTGCTTATTAGTTGTTTTGAATCCTGAAAAAGCTTAGGTTCTAGTGGAGCTTGACCCTGCACTGACTAAAGATGATACAAAAGGGTTAAAGAGTGATGCTCAAGCCACTCAGCCACAGAGGTCCCCCATCTCAAAGTGTAGCAATAGAAATCTGGACCCATGCTATAGACCAAACCAATGAAGTGACCATTCTTTAAATTTGCCATAAAATGGTCCCTCAGCTTTAAAGGCCATTTTTCACACGTGGAACATCTGTGAATGTTATATGAGGGTCAAAATTTTTGCTTAAATTTATATTTTTAGTTATTATTTGTTGAACTGAACCCAACTACATTAACTTGAAAAAATATGAAGGTAATTACATGAGTTTACACAAAAATAAAATTTGCAACTTCTTGCTGCCAGTCTATGAAAGAGTATCTTGAACAGCAAGGTCCTACTGTAAGTTGTAAAAAGTAAATTACCGGAAAGTTGATAACACAGGCACATTCGTCTCCCCTCAACTCAGCGCTGATTTCGACTGATGATCCTTCGTATGCAATATTGGCCCAGTATCTGATGATGCCCTCTGGTGAGACAGCAACACACGAGGCAGTCTGACTGTCTGAGCTGCTTGGGATGACACAAACCCTGTCCGCATTGTGAGCCAGGTCACTTGGTGGAAGGGTTAGCTCTTTACAAAACACACCCTGAAATAAGATATATCTTCAAGTTGCAAAAGATGGCAGAAATTAGATGACATCTTCACCATTCCTTCAGAATTAGTATTAGCTGTTGTATTACTAGTAATCTGTATCCTGAACATCTCACTTTTGTTGTAATTTGCATAAAAAAAAACTAATAACAGTTTCGTAATACATATACAAGAGCCCCAAGGGGCCTTAAGTCGCTCACCTGGCAAAATTGGTCAACATTGCAGAAAACATAAAAAAATGTGTTAAAGATAAAATGGCTAATAGACATGAAAAACAGTAGGCTGATTGGAGGCCTTAATAATCACCTGAGTGAAATGTATGTAACTGACAATATACTGAAAAGCAACTAAAAGCTTGAAAATTCATTGAAATGGAGAATTAACTTGCATAAGGGTAGACTTGCCTTGCCGATATTTTTTATAGATCTTTCAAGATAATGTGCAACAACAGTAGAAAACATGCAAAATCCATTTAAAAGGGGAACTAACTTTCACAAGGATCACCCTCACAAGGGTTAACCTGACAATTTAATTCCTGTTACTTTTTTGTAGATCTTTGCATTCTGAAGTTTTGCTTCTTTCTCTTTCTCTCTATCTATTATACTTTTCAAGACAATAGGACAAAACTGTCAAAAACATGAAAATTCACTTAAGGGGAAATAACTCCCATAAGGGTTGACCTGACAATTTCTGCCCTTTCACTTTATAGTAGATCTTTGTGTGCTGAACATTTTTGCTTCTTTCACTTTCTCTCTATCTATTATACTTTTCAAGATAATGTCAAAAAACAACCAAAAACATGAAAAATCCACTTAAAACCGGAAAAACTTCCATAAGGGGCAACCTTGCAATTTCAGCCCTATTGACTTTTTTGTAGATCTTTGCATGCTGAACGTTTTGCTTCTTTCACTTTCTCTCTATCTACTATACTTTTCAAGATAATGTCAAAAAAAACATCCAAAAACATGAAAAATCCAATTGAAACCGGAAAAACTCCCATAAGGGGCAACCTGACAATTTCAGCCCTATTGACTTTTTTGTAGATCTTTGCATGCTGAACATTTTTTATTCTTTCTCTTTCTCTCTATTATACTTTTCAAGATTATGTCAAAAAACATCCAAACACATGAAAAATCCACTTAAAAGGGGAAATAACTCCCATAAGGGGCAACCTGACAATTTCAGCTCTATTGACTTTTTTGTAGATCTTTGCATGCTAAACATTTTTGCTTCCTCCACTGTTATTCTACCTATTATACTTTTCAAGATAATGTCAAAAAACATTAAAAAACATGAAAAATTCACAAAAAAGGGGAAATTACTCACATAAGGGTTGACCCAATAATTTCCACCAAAATAATATATTTGTAGAATTTTGCAAGCCGCTCAATTTAAGGTACCAATTTTTTTCTCTAGCTTTAATAATTTTGGAGATACATGTATTTCTAACAACTTTCTCATATATCTTTGTATACAAAAAGTTGATCAGTTTTGGGTTATTAAACAATTTGTAATACAAATACACCCTTTGTTACTGAAGCGCCCCCTAGTGGCTGGTTTATAAATAGATTTCATTTTCGTTTGCAAACTTTATAGATATTGACTTAACAATCATGCATACAAAATGTGAAACTCATCTGATCATTGGTTCATGAGAAGAAGATTTTTAAAGACATACCAAGTTTTGGTCCTTTTAGGCCCCTATTGGTCCTATCTCTTTTTCATTCGCAAACTTTATGCAGCTTCACATGGGGATGCTATATCAGTATATGCCAAGTTTGGTTAAAACTGGCCCACTGGTTCTTGAGAAGATGTTTAAATGCAAAAGTTAAACAGATGGACGACAATGGACGCCAGACCTTTGGCTATAGCAATATCTCACTTTGCCCTTCGGACCAGGTGAGCAAATAAACACAGTCAACTCCACTTCTAATGAGATATAATATAATGAAATACTGGTTATAGCGAGGACATATCTCATCCCGATAAATTTCTTACAATTTATATATGAATTCAAACAACGAAATCTGGCTATAACGAGGTTTACATGTAAATCTATCTTGTTTCACTGCCGTAAGCCAGGTGTGTCCGAAATCTTGAACGACAGTGAGATCCTTACTTGGGAGATTAAACAAAAGGCAGGATGTGTTTTGATAATCATGTGACAAGTAGGTACCGACATAATTGAGGCATGATTGACAAGACTGTTAATTGATATAGAACAATCAAAATCTTTACAGATCTAGGCCTTCTATGTTTTTATCTTATGTTGATGACCCCTTATATCCAATTTGAATAAATAATACAGATATGTTTAAAAACTACGTGAGAAAATTGTTTATGGTTTCAAAATGCATGTGTTTACAAAAATAAACATCCCTTATTTTGTAGTGTTAAAGGCATACAAGCTGTCAAAATGGATTTTTTGTTTGTGATAAAAGTTTCAAATATTCAATGTTTTATACAAATAAAATGTTTTTAAAAAATTCCCAGTTGAAAAAAATTGTTCTAATGTTGTATTTATGAAAAGAAATGAATATGAATAATAGGCGAGTATACATTTGTATTCTTACGACAATGGCAGGGATATCAAATCGTTGAAGTATTTTATTCATTCTAGGCAATATATGCATGATATGTTAAAATTTTCTATGGCAAAATATCTTTTTAGTCTTTTTGTTTTATCATATATGGTTGCTTGACAGTTTAATGACAAGGAGAAAAGCTGATCATCTGGGAAAGACCATCAACTCTCTGAAAGCAAGACATCAGTTTAGAGTTATGCTGTCAACATGTTTCTATTAAACATTGGACCCTCTGTTTGAAAGGTCAATGCTCCAAACTACTGAGCTGCAGGGGCATATAGCCATTGTTTACTTACCCTACCAGACACACTTTGCTTGTATTTCCATATAAATAGCTTTCTACCACCAACAAGCCACGCCCAACCAGATGGGTCGATCTTCACTGTAATTTCTGTATGTCCTGTAACAAAGACAAGTATTTCATTAACAGTTGGACATGTCTCAAAAAAACATCATCTGCCAATGAAATGAATCCCTCCAAATTTGCTTTCAAGGACAAGATTTAAAAGAATGCAGTTTTCAAAAGGGGGCTTCATAAGATAGGTGGCCTTTCTTGAGATTGTCTTTTAAGAGAGGAACAAGCATATGAATTAACAGATGCTCAAAAAAACTTACAGTTCGTATTTAAAACCAAGAAATAAATCTTTAAAAAAATTGTAAAAATTCATTCTTTTAATTCAAAATGTAAAATCAATACAGTTGTTATACAGTTTGCAGTTTTACTGAGCTTGATTTTAAAGATTCTCTAACACAGGTGCTGTGTATGCTATGGGCTAGGCAAAGGAACAGTCAATAGTCACTACCAATTCTTGAAGCATGACAAAGTGTCGGAAATTAAACCATAATCCATCACTAGAACACCACAAGCAGGCAATATAATGATTTTTTTCTCCAGAAAATAGAAACATTTTATCACAGAAAAAAATTAAAAATGAAATTGTATGAAATTATGTGAAAGAGTACCCCTCATGCTATTTGCCTAACATCATCATCATCATCATCATCATCATCATTTCTTCTTGTCATACTTAAATAATCATGATATGTTTATCTTTTTTACAGCATGACCTGAAGAAGTTTTATCTTCACTGAGGATATATGGTTAAAAGTTTAATTCATGTTTAAAATGCATCAGACAAATCTTTGTTTTGACCAAGAGAAAATCACGTACGATCTGCCAGCGTAAGTGCCTCTGTGATTAAAACTGGTAGCGGTGTTCCATAAGTATTTACTTTGTGTCCTTCTGTCTCTTCAATAAGCTGTGATGTTTGTAGGGATCTGTTCTGCTGTGTTCTGAGGAGAAATTTACACAGAAATAAATAGTTACTTCTTGCTAAATAATTGAGATCTATCACCAGTTTTGCTTCTTACAAAATATTGAAATTTGTACGTTAGATAATTTCATAAAAAAGAGCAAAGCACAATTTCTCTCTCTGTTCCTCATCCTCTCTCATTCAATCTTTCTCATACTTTATTTCTAACTACATGTAAATCTAGCTTTATGCTTACCACAAGTGCCGAATATACCTAATGCCAATGTGTGAGTTACAATGTACTTGGAAGCAAGTGTGGGAAATAGGGTCTACATGTACTTATTTCTTTTGAAACAATGTGGTCATACTTCCCTCCTTTGTCTATATTTGTTCTTCATAAAACATGTGGGAAAAATATTCGGCTGACAGGTCTCCTTTGAGATGTTGATCTTTTAATTAAGCACTGTAAATGAACTCTGCAACACGATCTTTCTATTTTCAGTTTATGTTTGTTTGTTTAGTTATTTAACATCCCACTCAAGAATATTTCACTCATATGGAGACGTCACCAAATGCCGGTGAAGAGCTTCAAATTTTGGCCTATGCTCGGCACTTATGGCCATTGAGCAGTGAGGGTTCTTTAACGTGCCGACACCTTATGTGACACGGGACCTCCAGTTTTTACTGTCTCATCCGAAATTCTATTTTCAGTGGTTTGGTGTAAGTAGGCCCTATGTTTTGTTTGTTACCAATTTTATTTTCAAGTAGAAGTTAATCTTATTTTCAAAATGATTGGATTCTTAATGGATGGATTATTTATTGACCAAAATTGGGTGTATTCTTTGCATGTTGAGTGAAAATTCAACATCAAAGGATGCCTAGCCCTGTCAGTCGTAATTTTTTTCCACGTTTTACGAAGGATGAAAAAGAAATGGAAGGAATTATGACTGCAGCAATTCAATAGAAATTATAGTCTAAATCACAATAGATAGGAAATTTAGAATTTAACTTACAATGCAATTCAGGGCTCTCAGTAGAACAACATTTTGGAGAGTCCCTGTCTCTGTGACACCTGGGTCAAAATCTGGGGAGTCCCATCCAGAAAATGAAATGTCCACTTACTCAAAGTCCATTGCATAATTTCTATTTTTATGGTTGTCCCTTCATTTATTTACCTATTTTGTTTATATCTATTAGATCTAGATTCTGTCTTTCCACATGTAGATCTACATAAATGTAGATATATGTTTTTTATTATTATCATTGATTGTATTTTTATTTGTATAATTATTTTTGTTGAGCAGGGTCCTAATAAATCATATTTTTCATGACTTAATGTGTGCTATGCATTATCATATTAGAAGTTCTATTCCATGATATTTTTTTAAAGTGATTGGGGTGCAAAAAATTACAAATCACAATCAGGTTAATAACTTGCCAATCCAATTTTCCAATTCTAAAAAAAAATCAAATGTTGCATTAAAATTCACGAACAAAATTTTTTTAAATATTTTCAAGAGACAAGACTGTTGCTGATAAACTTGTTTTCTTCCATGATATAAGCACCAAGCATTCATCGTGATTTGTTTTATCCATGGATGTGGCAAATGATATCAAACCCACATTATCTTTCTTTCTGATTTATTTAAAAGACATTGACATTTTTGTTTTGTATCTCGTTAATATAATTTTTGTTTTTAACATTAGTATTAATAACCATAAAATGATGTGTACATTGTAATTGAATGATGTACATCATTTGAAATCCTGGCATGTGGCGAGACTTTTGGACTTTCAAATGTAAAGGATTATCAGCAATGATTCATTGTCCATGGATGTTGATATGGGGATAAAATGATCTGCAGGTATGCTTAATTTGACATATTTCTTCAGGGTGATGCTCAACAATCAATAAAAAAACAGGTAAACTATACCCTACACATGTTTTCATAAGCGATAGCACAGGTAACTACCTGCGTGTTGTTTTAATTTTTGAAATACTTTTCCTACAGGAATCTCTGTGTTACGATGACGCGCGGTTATGTTGGTAACTATTTTTACATGTCGATTAAGCAATCAACAAGCAGTTATTCTCTGCTGATGATTAAAAGGTGTAAACATCCAAGTCAAAATCAAAATCCCATACTGTGGGACTTGGGGTTGCAACTTTGACGTGTCCTAAAAAAATATCATGCATCAAATACACATACCCTCAGTCCCCGAGAGCCCTGCAACTGGTTGCCTGATTCCAAAAAATGTGCTGATATCAAAAGAAAGCAAAAACATTATTAAAAGTATAAATATACCTATATTTGATTTTCTTACAAAACTTTTTCTTTTGTTTGGTCGCTTCAATTTTTGGAAATACTTTTGACCTATATCGGAATCAGTCTGTGTTAGCCAGGTGCGATGTCAATAACCTTGGGTTATGCGGTAAATTAGAGAAATACACCATTATTTTACTCCTGCCAAAAGAGTGATTTAAAGGGGAATTACTCCCAATGTATTATATGACGTAATATAATGAATACACATAAGGCCAGACATAAAATATTCTCTGCTGTTTACCGACTCTACCCTTTTACTGTATGGGTAATATATCGTAGGGAAATTATTTTATTTTATTGAAATTTTCATCTGGCATCAAACTACTCGGATTGGGTTTCAAACGATAAAATATTGTTCTCTCGCAGATCGAGATAAGTACTTATGTCATTGTGCAGTCCATCATTTTCTGTACAAATTATAATGAAAATAATTGTAAATGACGTCATTATCATTAAAAGAGCTTTTGAGCAACTCAAAAAAGTTAATTTAATTTGGGAAATAGAGTGCTAGATTTACTAGTCATTTAGGTTATTCAGTATGACTGCTGTTGTAGAGTGCCATTGGGTCTTACATTTGCCCCTGTTAGTAATACGTTATGCTGTTCAACTGAATGATGACCAACTTTGCAACAAATCAAAAAAGCTAATTTTGATGTTCTACCCCTACTCCCAGGGAAGCAGTGGTATTTTGGACTCTTTTGAATAGCAAGTAACATATCTATGCTGTTAGTTAAAAAATCATTTACGAGCTTCTGCTTGGGTAGATTAATTAAACGCTTTTTGGGGGAAGGGCGTTAAAATTCACCCGAAAATGACAAAGCATTAGCTTATAGTATTTTAAATGATCGGTAGACTGTGTTATTTCTTATACACAATCCGTACACAATACCTAATGTTTCACACACAGACACAAATCATAAAAAATATTTACAAGGAAACCTTGGCTTTTTCCATTTGAACAAGGTTCTTGTAAATGGGTGTTCAATTGTGGTGTGATCACAATCTTCATTCAGTCAAGGAAACAAACATTAAACAAAAACTTTACTATAAATATTTTTTTCAAGGCGAAGAAGTGCAAGTTTTTGACATGCATTTTACTTTATGTTTTTAATCATTTTAAAAAAACATTGGATTATATTCAAAGAAATTTACATGTTTTAATCCTATGACTTTCAATCACTACAAGTTATAACATAAATATAATAAATAAATATCAGCAAAGAAAAAATTATTGTTTTTAGCGCTGTTTTAACTTCATGTACAAAATAAGTCAGGGAAAGTTAAGTTGGGTTGGCAACTCAAAAAAAAAGTTAAAGTCATTTTCTAAGTATGGTTACTTTCCCTTGTAAAATTTGAAAATATAGGAAAATCCTACAAATCACTGAAAAAGTTTGTATCATGTAATAATCTTAAAATATTTCTAAAAAACAGCCTGCAGATTGATTACAGTTGTGATATATGTAATTCACAAATGTATACACAATGAAACACATACATAAAATATGTACTAGTACTTTTTCCATTTAACAAATGGATTTGGTGTGACCATAAAAGACAAACATTATACACAGAAGAAGTGCCAAATGCATATATCTTTTAAATGTATTAAATCATGTAGATAGACAGAATGAAAAAAAACAATAATAATAAAAATCAGCACATTAAAAGTGTATAACTTTTTAGAGAAAATATAGGTAAACACATTTAATATACAGAAAGTCCTGTCTATTTTTCTTTACATGTAGTACTGATTGTACTAAATTTTACTGAAACCTTTTTTTTCTGAAACATCAATTATATCATTTTTTTAATTTGATATTTTCTTGAATAAAGTACCAAATTAAAAAAATTTGGTAGTAACCTGTCAATATGATATCCCACCTCTTTTGTAATTATTCAATGTACATGTACAAAAAGTGGAATACATGTATTTTACTTAATTTTGTTTAATACAAATTCATGAAAATATATGTACTTATTTGTGCTTGAAAAAATAAACTAAAATGCTTTAACTCCTCAACCCCTGAAAAACAATGGACTCTTCTGTAAATCAATGACTTTGAAAAGTCCAAATGTGTCTTTAGGGTTGAATGAGTTAAATACTAAATCAGGACCACAAAATTAATTGTGAAGTTATTTTATTGATTAATGAAAACAAGCTAGTAAAAGTTTAAAATCAAATATTTGATACATCATTTACAATTTGATCTGAAATAAGAATAATTTCCTAAACTGATAATCGACTGTCGTGATTAAATGATCTAATTATTATTTTTTTTAATGTTCACTTAAATTTTTCCTCACTGTATCATAGAGGAAAGGAAAAATCCCGAGAATTTCGAAGACATATTACACGAAGTTGATAAAGTCCGAGTAGAAATTTGTTTTTGGTTATGGCAGTAGACTCGGCAGTGTATACCCATTTACAAAATTTTCACCTCCATTTTAGCTTTTAAAAGTCAGCAGAGACTTCCTATGTATATATGATACTTCGTATGACATGTAATTATGATCAACTGCGAAAATTGATCAAGATTTTGGTTTAAAATCCACATCATTGCACATGTTCGTTGACAGAGTCTGAGAATTTACGGTAGCCATTTTCCTAATTGCAAACCTACTTCAAACAATGAATTCAGCCACGCAGCAGCACAGAACCCCCTTAAATTTGATATTTTGTAATAAAACATCGTTTTATTTACATGTACATATATTTTTTACCAACATTAAATGTATACATTCAATTTTCTAGCCATTTGAAAACAGCGGAAATTCAGTGAATTTGCCGATATACCCAATCACCTGAGTCGTTTGACTGCCCTATCTCAGGTGATTACCTTCAGGCAATTTAAACTGATCAACCGTGAAATATACAGTCTGGACAGGGTAACTGGGGCAATTTACAGATTAAATAATAAAAGATAGGGAAGAGGGTTTCGCCAACTGTAGATTATTTTCACCAATAGAATTTTTAAGTCGCCAGTCATTTTCGCCAATTGAATAATTTTTTTGCCAGAGTTTATTTTTTCGCAATTGGCGCTATTGCCGATCGGCAGCGCGAGCCCTGAGTCCCTTTCTTTCACTTCCGCTTTCAAACTTCAACAGACGGCAGCCATTACCTATGTAAAATTCCCACAGGGATAATTTGAGTATGAATATCTAGAACAAAACGGATTCATTTTTATTTTTCATGGGCATGGATAAATTACTCAAAATACCTAACTTAAGCTAAAATTAAGAGGTAAGTTTCAACCATTTTATTTTAATCAACCAGTGGACACAATTAATAACAGTATAAGGGCATATTTGCTTACAAGTGCCGAAATTAATCGGGTGTCAAAATTAACTGACACCCAGGTATCACTTGGTTTCATGAAATTGAATCATTTAAAAATACTTAAATTTTTACATTAACTTATTCTATATTTTCTATTTTTTTTTACCCTCTTTTGGAGGGGGGTAATTCATGCTGTCTGTCAAAATAAACACGCTTTCAGTTTCTCTCACTCGATAATCTCGGTCGCATTTACTGACTTAGCGGAAGTTAGCCTAAACTAGTAAAAGCTACACCGGCTCCTTACGACGTTAGTACTAGAAATGCCGTTAAAGAAAACTTACTTTCCCACAAAAGATGAATTTCTACTTTTTTGTGAAAATACATTAGACACTCTCCTGTTCTGTGATCGTGGTGTCGGGGTATATGGTGACGCCCTTGCACGGGTAGTCGGTCCTCTAGGCGTAAACATATCTTTTATCTGTTTTGATTAGTGCCCCCTCCTTTCTTTCTACTTCAAAAACCGCGACAAGTGAGAGTGCAAGGACCGACAACTCTGTGCAAGCGTGTAAGAGATTGAAACTACGAATATACCGAGCCCGAACGGTACTGTAACTAAACTAAAATAATAAAATAATTTGATAACGAAATGAATAAAGAAAGGTAAGGAAATACATAAAAATACAAACTAAACAACAAATAAATAAGTGAGCAATAAACGAAAGGATGTTAGAATGTGCGGTTTCCGCACTAAATTTGCAGATTGACTGAGTCTGAGATATTCTTAAATGTAGGCCTACATATATGGGGGGGGGGCTATTGATATAGGCGCGAAAATTTGGGGAAATTTGTTTTAAATTTTCCGACTTTTTATAAAAATATTAAAGGTTTTACACCTACAGTGGGACCTCGCTATTAAGACCACCTAACTGACTGACTCGAAGTGGTCTGATTGTTGAAGTGGCCTCAAGTGAGGTTCTGTAATAATAGATATTTATAGAGAGACTGGTTTATGGTCTGAAAAACGAGGTGGTCTCCTATGCGAGGTGGTCTTTCGGTGAGGTTCCATTTTATTTTATCAATTTTAGGGGCACACTCTCCCTGGTCACTACACATAATTTTAAGTGTTGGATTAATTGTGAGGTAATATTTCATTAGGGGGTCCACTGGCGGATTCAAGGGGGGGTTGCGGGGGTTGCAACCCCATTTCAAAAATTGATTTTTTTATATTATTATTATCACGATTGGAATCCAGAAAAGGGCTTCCCAGAGCTTTCAAATTAGGCCTACCGAAATTTTCGCCCCTCGGCCAAAACAATTATAAATTATACTCCTCCCTCTAACTCGAAATTTTGGATCCATCCTGGATTTGTATATTTTAGATTTTATGGATTTGGACTACCGGCTTTGTACAAATGTATTATGGGTTGTGTTTGCCCTACATATCGGTAAAGATGTCTGCGGTTTTTCTAGTATGTATGAATATGACAATTTATTTGTAAACAAAATTTGCATTGGATCAAAATGTATATGATATTCCCCTGTGTTATCAGCTAAAGATCTGAAAATGTTAATCCAAACTTCTTTTGAGAATGGTAATCAATGTGATTTACTAGCGAATTGCTAAGCATATTTTCGCATCTGGACGCAGAAAAATGCTTCTACGGGTTTCCAAATTTCAAAAATTATTGTTTTTATTTGATGCATAAAACATGACCCCCTAATGAAATATTGCCTCACAATTAATCAAATACTTATAATTATGTGCAGTGACCAGGGAGAGCGTGCCCTTAAAGTTCATAAAATAGGTGTGAAACCTTTAATTTTTCTATAAAAGGTCGGAAAATTAAAAAAAAAAATTCCAAAAATGTTCGCGCCTCGCTCCGCTCGGCGAATCATTTTTTTAATTTACTTCCACTCAAACTTTAAATCTTCAGTCGGCTTTTGATGATTACATCGCAATAAGTATCCCCCCACTGTTGTAAATATTTATTACATAATCAAAAAGCATATGATAACAATGAAAGCGGATCGCATGCACAGTTTCGTGCATTACTGTACGTACTATATGTAATTTTCTGCTATTGTAGAAGTTAATACTCAACCCCCTCCCTTTAAAAAAATCCTGCATCCGTCCCTGGGGGCGTGTTTTACACATTTAATAAAAACAATATTTTTTTTTAATTTGGAGGCCTGTAGAAGCATTTTATTCTGCATCCAGACGCCTAGTAATCCACTAGTAAATCACATTGTCATATGTCCTGGACATTCTATTGATTTATACTTTGGTATCTGAAATTTTTATATTGATTACTTTTCTCAAACGAAGGTTGGATCATCAAAAAATTAACTAAAATCGGAGCAGAATTTTGGCCTAGTATCCCCGGAAGCCCAATGAGGTATTCTCTAACTTCCCGAGACACAAAACCATCGACAAATGCCGTACATCGATGCCGGTAGTCAGGGTGGATCCAGGATTTCGAGGTTAGAGGGTAGCAAGAGTATATAATTGCTTTCGCTGAGCGTAACTTCGGAATTCTACTCACCGCCATCGAAACATTCATTTTTTGTGAATGCGTAGATGGCTAAGTGGTTAGGACGTCGTGCACGAGAACCAGGCGATTGGTGCCGTAGGTCGAGGGTTCGAACCCCAGCCGGGGCATGGTGAGTTTGTAGGTACCTTATTATTTTTGTATATATATATATATATATATATATATATATATATATATATATATATAATATATGTATATATATATATATATTAGAGCACTAAAATGACTTACGACACGGACAAAATTGAAGTCAATTTTAATCCGTGTCGTTAGTCATTTATATATATATACATATATAATATAAATATACTAAAATGACTAACGACACGGACAAAATTGAAGTCAATTATATATATAGATATATATATATATATATATATATATATATATATATATATATATATACATGTATATATATATATATATATATATATATATATATATATATATATATATATATATATATAAATAAATGACTAACGACACGGATTAAAATTGACTTTTTTGTTGTCCGTGTCGTTAGTCATTTTAGTGCTCTATATAAATCGTTTCATGACTTGTATTTATTTGCTTAGATCCGACACCATAGGAGGTATAGTGCTCTGTATCGCATATATAGTGTTGTTGGTATAGTGCTCTGTATCGCATATATAGTGTTGTTGGTATAGTGCTCTGTATCGCATATATAGTGTTGTTGGTATAGTGCTCTGTATCGCATATATAGTGTTGTTGGTATAGTGCTCTGTATCGCATTTATAGTGTTGTTGGTATAGTGCTCTGTATCGCATATATAGTGTTGTTGGTATATTGCTCTGTATCGCATATATAGTGTTGTTGGTATATTGCTCTGTATCGCATATATAGTGTTGTTGGTATAGTGCTCTGTATCGCATTTGAATATCACGGGACAGGGGCCGAAAGACACTTAACTTTGCCATCGTCGAGAGCTCCAGTGGCGCAAGAAGTCGCTACCATTTTCAGTCTTTGGTATCCCCGGTACCAGGAATTGAAACTCTAGACAACCGCAAGCAGTCGAGGGAATGGATATGGATCTTACTGTTTATCAGAGAAATCAGAACATTGAAGGAGAATAAAATAAAATATTGAAATGTCGTGCCTGGTATTCTGCCTTTATATTATAATTATATGTACAAATAAGCAGATCTCATCTTTTTGCACGTGTAACAATATGAGGTACGGGAGAAAATACTTTAAATGATGATATTGTTGTGCCTTGGAATAATAAAAGTTGTGTACATACATGTAATTTGGAAATACGGGCAGCTAAAGTAAGTGATTTTGTAATTCGGCTACATACATAATGTTGATAGTTATTTAGGTATAATTATGAAAGTGAATAATAGAAATTCTAAATTCAAGATTGAAATTAGCTTTGTTAATTAAATATACTATTTCGGACAATCAACTTATCAACATTTGTACAAAATTGAGCATAAATTGTAGCTGCGAAGTTATAAATGTCCACTTTTGTCATTATCATCCTTAGTAAACAATGGATTGCAATGTTAAATAATATAATGTATTAAAATTATACTAGTTTTTGGTTATTAAAGATTAGGTTTTGATCGATTTTGATAAAATAATTGCCAGTAATTCTATAATTGTATGTTGCACAGATGTATAGAAGCTTCTGGAACTTTGGTGTTTGCTTATAAAAGCATCAAGGTTTCAAAAGTAGAGGAGACCGAAAAGTGTGACCGATTTGAAAGCAATATAGAGAACGCCACTGCTCTCTGTTACATTGTACTATACGATCATCGCTGTTATTGATATCTGTAATAAGGGAGAAGGTTACACACGTTCACGTCGCGTAACAAGTGACAGTGGCGTAGGAAGCAAATCAAAGGGGGGGGGGATTTTTTTAAAAGTTGTTTTCCCAGGGAAAAAAATGTCATGTGCCTTTTGATTATGCAATTAATGCATACAACAGTGGTGGATGTATAAAAAAAAATAAAAGGTGTTGTTTTTAGGCTGGTGACATAAAATTATACCTAATTGTGATCAATGCATACATCATCAAAAGCAGACTGATGATTCAAAGTTGGATTAGTGTAAATATAAAATTTATTCGCACAGTGAGGCGCGAAAAATGTTAGGAAATTTGTTTTTAATTGGAAACATAAAATTATACCTATTTGTGATGCGATGTAAACATCATCAAAAGCAGACTGAGAATTCAAGGTTGGAGTAACGTTATTTTGGGGGGAAAATTGTTTTTAATTCGGTGACAAATCTTGGGAAATATTGTTTTAATTTGGTGACAAAATTATACCTATATGTGATGCAATGCATATATCATCAAAAGCAGACTGAGAATTCAAACTTAGAGTTGGTGTAAATTTAAAATTTATTCGCCGACTTGGGATTTGGGAAATTTGTTTTTAATTTTCCGACTTTTTATAGAAATTTAAGGGTTTCACAACTATTTTATAAACTTTAGGGAAACGGTTTTCCTGGTTACTTCACATAATTTTAATTGTTGGATTAATTGTGAGGCAATATTCATAAGGGGTCGTGTTTTATGCATCTAATAAAAAAAACTTTTTTGTTCTCACATTTGGGAGCCTGTACAAACGAGAGAACCTGGTTACGGTGTACACAGGAAGAGAGCACCAGCCTTCCGCAAGTAAACTGGGAAACTTTCTCACAAAAATAACCAGTCCTTTCATATTGAGAAAACCGTCAAACGAAAATATCTTTACCGATATGTAGGGCAAACACAACACATAATACAAAGTTAGTAATCCAAGTCCATAAAATCCAAGATATACAGACAAAGCCTGGTTGGATCCAGGATTTCGAGTTAGAGGAAAGAAAGAGTATATAATTGTTTTCGCCGAGCGGTAGGCCTGATTTAAAAGATCGAGGAAGCCTTTTTCTGGATTCCAGTCTTAATGTTAATATAAAATAAAATTTGTATCTGAAAAAAGTGGGGTGCGCCCCCCTGGCCCCCGGTTCCTACGCCTATGAATGATACCCTAAGACGTTATGGTGACGTTACAATATATTATTTGCCGGTACTATTCACGTACGTTATATTGGGCAAACGAACTAATTTTTATTTCGTTTTCTCGAGATAATTTTTGACCATGCATGTAATAAAATGGTGAAAATTGAACAAATGATTTTTGCAAAGTTGAAAATGTCTTAAAGTTCACAAACATAAGGTGAACATGACCTTTGATCCCATGACAATAAAACTTGATCACTATGATCCCGAGTGACTCCCTGACAACCCTCTCATATATCTTTGCATACAAAAAAGTCAATCAAGTCAATGATAATACATCATTATTATAAAACTGTTCACTTTTTCATTTGTAGCTCTCTATATTGGCTTGTTTATTACCAGGTATTGTTTTCATCTGCAAATTGTAGATATTGGTTCAAAAATCACGCATAACAAATTTGAAAGATAATTGGTTCATGAAAAGAATATTTTTTCAAAAACCCCATGTTTTGGTCCTGTTTGACCCTTATACGGATTCTTTAACTTTATGTGGCTTCATACAGGGATACCTCCTGCCTAGTTTGGTTTTAAGTCCAGTTCACAACAGCCTTGCGGCAGTCGTACACCTGTCTACGACCAACTTTTTTGGGAGGGGGTCAATGTTTTGCACGACAGCACAGGCGGATGCAGGATTTTGAATAATCAAATTAATTGGAAGCTCGATGAGGTATTGTCTAACTTCCAGGCATAAAATCACCGTTTCCCCCTAGTTCTTCACTTAGTATTTTAATCATTTCATGTTTTTATGCTGATGTTTACATTTTTAATATTTCTTGAAATGCAACAGTTTGACAGTAAAATATTAAATAAAAATAGTATATAACATAATACATGAAAAAGGAACATAGAATAACAGAAAATGTAAATATCACCACCTGATGTCCTATGTTATAGGACTACGTTTGCCCCGTGGTCCAGGGTATTTCCCCAGACTGAATGCACGAAGAGTTAATTCTCACTATGCAACTCCTTTTTTTATTTTTATCCCAAATAATGCATTAAATTGGCAGACTAATTATTCACAAAAAACCTTGAGTTTCAACAAACACAAGTGGGGAGTTTCAACGAACACAAGTGGGGTCCAGAATTTTTTTTTTTAATCTGGGAAGCATTTTTCTGGATTCAGTCTAGAAAATTTTTTGATTTTAAAATCTCTGAGAGGTCTTTTCTTGGTTTGACATTAAAACTTTTTTCTATTTAAACTATTTTCTGTTTAAAAAAAAAGAAAAGCAATTTGGGGGGGGGGGCGTGCGCCCCCACGCCCCTCTAAATCCGCCAGTGGATGGTTTCCCTTGTTATTATCAGCTAAAGATCTGAAAATTTAATCACCAATGATATCCAATTCTTTACAAATAATGAGCGCACCATTTGCACATGTACGACGTCTTGTCACCTCCCCCCCCCAAAAAAAAACTTTGGGCCGCCCCTGATAAGTTTTTCTTTCGCGATTTTAAGTAACTTTTTTGCTGATCCAACCTTCTTTTGAGAAGGGTAATCAATGTGATTTACTAGAGGATCAGGCCTTTTAGGGTATTTTCTCGTCCGGACGCAGAAAAGTGCTTCCAAATTAAAAAAAATATATATTGTTTTTATTAGATGCGTAAAACACGACCCCCTAATGAAACAATCCAACACTTGAAATTTTGTGTAGTGAGTAGGGATAGCGTACCCCTAAAGTTGATAAAAGTTGTAAAACCTTTAATTTTTTTATTAAAAGTCGGAAAAATTAAAAAACAAAAAACAAAAACAAAAAAACAAACAAATAGGCTACACGGCCACCGCGCGAACACCTGGGAAGAGGGTGTAGTACTGGCGGTCAAACAGTCGACGCCGCTCTATCCAAGGCGTGATCCACCTCTCTCGTCTCCTCTAACGTTAAGTATATTCCAAAGTAGCTTCATGACGCTCTTCATCATGTACCATTCTTCTTATTACGACAAAACGCAATTTCTGAGATTGTATAGCCATGTTTTCTGATGAAAAGAATTGTTGTTGGTTCATGAACATATCTTGTTTTTATTCGCAAGCTGTGTAGATATTGACATTACAATCATGCATACAAAATTTGAAAGACATCTGGTAACTGGTCGATAAGAAGAAAATTTAAACATGTATCAAGTTTTGGTCCTTTTGGAGCCCCCTGTGAGTCCTAGTCCTTTTTCATTTGCAAAAGTTACGGGCTTGACATGGAAATACTACCTGCCAAGTTTGGTTACAATTTAATCAATAACCCAATAATACGAAAAACTATGGTGTCTGTGACCTTGACTCTATAACCTTTGTCACAATACTCCTGAGTAAATTCCTAACATGTGTGTAGATATCAACTAAACAATCATGTATACAATATTTAAAAGATATCTGATTACTAGTTTATGAGAAGAAGATATTCATATGTACCAAGTTTTCGACCTATAAAGTTGCCATCGACATGTTGAGATAATCTGGTTAATTTTGTCGACATGGTGTGATAATTAATTGCGTTATATTGACAAAACTACTTAATTTTGACGACATATTCACATAAATTATGTCGACATACCTCATATTTTTCTCAATCATATTGATATGGATTATATCGACATAATGCGACCAAATTATATCAACATGTCGTCAAAAACTGTTTTTTTATGACACTATAATTTGCGCAATAAAAGGATCACATTATATCGACAAGTTTTGATAATTATCACATTATATCGACAAGATGACGTATATCAATACATAATGATTACCTGTTGCGATAAATTATCACATAACAGTGGCGTAGGAAGCAATTCGTAAGTGGGGAGGGGCTATTTTTCTTTTCTTTTTTATCTATTTATGTATTTTTTTTTTTGAAAATGATTTTGCAGTAAAACTTGTTTTCAAATTTTGTCAATGCAACTAATACATGCAACAGTGGTGGATCTATAAAAAATTAAAAAGGTTAATTGGTATTTTTAGGCTGGTGACATAAAACTATACCTTTTTGTGATGCAATGCATAGATCATCAACAGCAGACTCAAGTTTCAAAGTTTGAACATGTGTTTGAACATGTATTTGCCGAGCGGAAATTCGGGGAATTTGTTTTTAATTTTATAGAAAAATTATTTTTTTATATAAACTGTCAAAATGATGATTTTTGTCCACTGTCATATAGTCGAGAATATGATAAAATATGTGTTCAAATACATTATCAAACACATGAAACGTTGTAAAAGATCTTCTTTCGAAGTTATCGTAATTCGGTCAGGGGATCTCGGTCCTTTACGCTCTCGGACTATGTTAAAGTCGACCAATTTTTATGTGTTTTATATTTACTTTTAAAATATAGGACGTGATTTTTATTGGAAAGTGCATGTATTATGTAAAATACATGTATATGCTTTTCAACGCTTTTTTAAACACTTGAAGAAAATCGGATGAATATATGAACAAATATATCAGGTCACTAAAAGAAAAATTTCCGATCTTTACTGTTACCCTGAATGCTGACATTGACAAAATCAAAACAATATAACTGTGAAAAGTATGCGTACCTCATTTTTTCAATTCAAAATCGCGCCAGGGAGCTGCATATAACTACTTATGTGTAATTATCCAGTACATTATCGAGAATAAATGTTGACCATTTCGTCTCGTAAATGCCGAAAATTGTGCCTAAATTTTCCAGTCCTTATCGGTAGAAACATTAAATTCACGACATATTCTTTCGTATGCACAAATATTTTCATGCAAGTTTTGAAGATATTTTTAGATCAGAAGACTATATTCGAGGACGGAACACCGAAATATTACGTCATGTTACGTCGTTGGTATCAACACCCGATAAAGGGCTTTTGGCAGAATCAATTAAATTTTGCGGTTTGGTGTGCAACTACAGGCTGTGGAGTATCTTCTAAAAATTTTACCGCTCGAAGCGTATTATCTAGATCATTTTTTAAATTTCACGTATATTATAAAATCCGTCGCATATTGAAAGAAATGTCGGTACCGTTACCAAGTGATCCTGATTGGAATTATTATACTAATAATATCGATATTTCTGCATTATGTTATATACAAACCACGCATCATTGTTGGTAAGATCCAAATCTTTTATTTTGGAAAGAGGTTATTCTGAAAAAATCTTTAACTTCAATTCAGAAGGCAAATTTTTATATAAATTCTCCATCAATATTTTTTTTTCTTATATAGCACATTTTCTTTAAATCATTTTTTTCTATGAAATAATATTAATCTGATATCTGTTTTTCCATAATTTACCATTAAAATGTGTGACAATTGGTGGTGATCTATTTAAAAATCTTGCTGCTTTATAGATTGATGAAAACTCAAATTCCTTATCTACTACGATATCTTTTATTTTCACACGTCTCGGATTCAATCTAATTTTTGCTAGTCTAGAAAGAACTTCAGGATCTACAGGTTTCTTTTTAATTTCTTCCTTTACTAGTACCTCTTCACCTTCTTCAGAAATTAACCCCTCTTCCTTTAAAAACTCTATTAATTCTTTTTTAATGTAATATGAATATCCTCTAATTTTATTCATATAAAGAATTTCTTTAAATTCAGCTAATGTTAACATTTTTATTTATATATTATTATTTTATTTTCTTAAAGCTTTTTAATTTTTTCGCCCTCCGTCTACATGGTAAAGGGAAAAAATTGAATTAAACATAATTCATCTATTAACGCCCGCCCGCGTCGAGATACCGGTTAACACTCCATGGCAACCTTGGAAAAATCTATAGAACCACGAGATGGTTAAGACTGTATGGTAACCTTGTAATGCTTGAGAGTGTATAGCAAACTTGTAGTGGTCAACAATCTATGGTAACCTTATAATGGTTGTGACTCTTTGGCAACCTTCTGATGGTCAACACTCTATGGCAACCTTCTAGTGGTTGAGAGTCTATGGCAGCCTTGTAGTGGTTGAGAGTCGATGGCAGCCTTGTAGTGGTTGAGAGTCTATGGCAACCTTCTGATGGTCAACACTCTATGGCAAACTTGTAATGGTTGAGAGTCTATAGCAACCTTGTAATGGTTGAGAGTCTATGGCAACTTTGTAGTGGTTGAGAGTCTATGGCAACCTTGTAGTGGTTGAGAGTCTATGGCAACCTTGTAGTGGTTGAGAGTCTATGGCAACCTTGTAGTGGTTGAGAGTCTATAGGCCGCCTTGTGGTGGGGAATCAACCTGCGCCGGAACAATCGATCGCCCATCATCATGCATTTAATAAAAACAATATTTCTTTACATTTGGAAGCTTGTAAAAGCATTTTTCTGCACCCAGATGCGAAACACGCCTAGTAATCTGTTAGAAATTCCTTTCTTAAAAGAAAAAGTTACTTTACTTCCAGACATTGAATTATGTCCTCTTTATCATTAAAAATATTTAGTTGATTGATTAATTCGAAAGCCCGATGAGGTATTCTCTAGCTTCCAGACACAAAATCATCGTTTACTTTCCCCATGATCCAGCTGGGTATGCTTCCCAGATTTTTTTTTAGGGGGGGGGGGGGGCACAAGATTTCGCACATGTGAAAATGTAGCGTTTAGTCTGTGTACAGATTTGGATACCATCGATGATTAAATTTTAATATATTTAGCTGATAATAACACAAGGGAAACTCGTATCCATTTTAATCCGATGCAAATTTGGTTTACAAATAAATTTTCATATTAATACATGCTGAGAATTTTGAATGGTGTTTTACGCCAATTTTAAAGTTTTATAGTGGCTGGCAGTTGTTAGATTAGTTTACACATAGATATATTTATTTGCAAATTATATAGCAGACGGATTGGGAACAAGTTTTCAAACTTATTAACTCCCTCGGTATTGTAGCATAGACTTCCACGCATAGAGTCCCCCCGGAAGAACGGGCCCGGGCCCAACTTTTCCTCCCGGAAAAATGATGTCCAGATTTTACCATTTTATAAACAATAAAAAATTACATGTATTGGTTTTATATAAAACAAAGAAAATGATTAAAAAAGGAAAGACTTTTGTCACCATGCTGTACTTTCGATTTCTATTTTGTATACGCATGTCATTCCCGGAAGGTGATGTTCGGTGGGTTTCCCGTTTATTTCACAAGACGAAAGGCGACGTTCGGCGAGTTTTCGTGTTTATTTTACAATACGAAAAGGCGATGTTCGGCAGGTTTTGCGTTTTAAAGAAGGCGAAAAGGTGACGTTAGGCGGGTTTTTGCGTGTTTTTTTTTAACAAGGCGAAAAAGGCGACATTCGGCGGGTTTTCGCGTTGGTAATGGCAACAATAAAAGGCGACAAAAGTTAATGTCTGTAAGCCAGGATATGGCCTCTCAGAGCTTTCAAAAATTCCTAGACTGAATCCAGAAAAAGAATTCCTAGGTTTTTTTAAAAATAAAAAATTCTGGACACCTCTTGGAATTGCTCTTGTAAGTTTGGTATTTGTTGAAACTCAAGTTTTTTGGAGTATATGAATAATATAATGTCAATTTACTTGGGATAAAAACACACTGTGATGAATGACTATCTGGGCATTTACGGGAAGTATGCCCTGGATCACAGGGTAAACGTAGTCCTATAACATAGCACCTCTGGTGGCGATATTTTCTATTTTCTGTTCACGTGTTCTATATTTTTACGAAATATTGTCTCAATTAATCAACACTTAGTATTATGTGCAGTGACCAAGGAAGGATTCAAACTGAAGTGCAGCGAAATGTGACTCCTACAGTTGGTCGAAATATGTGTAAAACCTAAATTTTTCTATGAAAAGCTGGAAAATCAATAACAAATTTCGCGAAATTTTCGCGTCTCGCTCCGCTCGGCGGCGACGACGTTATAAATCTTATGCGCCACCTTCAAGCATTGAACTCGTCATTGGAACTTGGAAGCTTCAGAATTTAAAAATTTAGGCCATTTTTTAAAGGAGCGTGTCCCCATAGTCTCAGTCTCAGATGAATTATTGCTTCAAAGTTTATCCAACAATTAAAAAAAACATGTTTAATGAAGCTCGTATGGTATGCCCTATATAACCATAATTGTGCAGCATGCCAGCAAAATCTCGCTTCGCAGCCTAAGGACACTGTGAGGCGGATCAAAAGCACCCCCTCTCTAACCTAAAATTCTGCATCCGCCTGTATTAATGCTTATTGTAATTTGTATTAATTTCCATCACAAATATGAATGTTTTTTTTAGCATTCTTGGTATTTATGACGCGTTCGAATGTCTAATGAAACGTAGATCTATCATCTAGGCCTAACCTAGTTTGAATTTCGAACCATTTAGTGCTTCCGCTGTGCATCATGGGTATTACCAAGGAGCGTGTAAACCATAATGGCGGACGTTAGCTTTGACTGAAAGCCGAAAACACGATGATAATGCTAAAGAGAGTGTAAATTTTAGTTTTTATTATTTAAAATTGAGTATACAAAAGCAACAGTGTAATAGAAAAAATGTCCATCTGTTTTTGGTAGATTTACGCCCAGGAACGAACACACAACCAAATATTTATTAAAACAGACATAAACAACTCGAACAAATTCAACAACGTGTTATGAGTATGACTGCCTATCACCTATGTTTTGGTGGTTAGGTATGTTTTGCCTTTGATCAGGCGACTGAGTTAGCCTTGATCTGAAGACAGTCTTTTCTGTAACCCTGTATATCCGTGTTATGTTGTAAATGAATGGCAATTATAAATGACAGCAATGAATTTTACAGTCGCTACTATATAGTCTATGTCTATGATAAAAAGTTCAAACCCTATCGATAAGTGACACTTGAGAGGGGAACATTCAACCACTAGACAACTGTCAGTTTTCTAAGAAATACATAAATTCTGAAAGGTCCTAGATTTGTTAGGGTCCTAATTTGTGATGGCATTCAGATTTTGTTTGTATATTTCAATTAAATTGCTATGTATCTCTTATTAGTCTTAATATGTAAACATAAACAAGTTAAAAACTAACCATTCTGGTATGGTGCCTATTCTGGGACGAATATCAAGGTTTTTAGTGAATATCTTCAGTTCAACTGATAGAATTACTTTGAAATTTTGTATCACAATAGGTTACCTTTAGATGCAATATACTTTGATAAGTTTTGGTGGAAAATGCGAAACAAAACATATTTAGCCCATTTTAAAAAAACTCAACCTGAATGCCATAAACGAGATGCAGGAGGACCAACAGTACATAGAATAATCGAAATGACACTGAAATACACCAAAATGACACTTATTTAATAAAGATTTGGTTATTTTCTAATACTTGATGTCATAACAAACGAAAGTAATAAAGTTAAATATGATTATTTTGGTTTATAAAAAATATGTTTACACAAATGTCCTCTTTCCGTTTCTCATTCTATACGAGTGTTATTTTTATTTCTAAATGGAATAGAACACAAATTGATGCTATTACTTGTGATTCTCATTAATGATTCTCATTTATTTTCAGTTTACTTATGGTATCAAAGCATCATTTCAGTTAATACCCTGTTATTTCAGGTAATACGCCGTCATTTCCGTCATTCTTGTTAATGAGATGTATATGAAAATTCAGCATTATTTTTCTCCTCAAAAGTAATAATATGTATACAAATATGGTCTTTTAAGCTTAAACTGATCATGGAAAACACAAATATGTAAAAAAAAATTTACTATACTGGTGTCATTTCGGTGACTATGTGTCATTTCAGTTATTCTATGGACCCAAAGGACCTATTGTCAGACAGTTGTAGTATTTACATTGACCTGGTGACATCACTTCCCTCCCAGCTTGTGTTGGACAGTACAATAGAGAGATGAGCAATTACAATGTTGTAGTAGAATTATAACTCATAATTTTTGTAACATGTTTCATCTTATGTTTAAAATCCGTAGATGCATTAAAAATATCTGGAAAAATGTTATCCTTTCACGTGCAAAGAGTGGTGTCTGACAATAGGCACAGTCCAAGAATAGGTACCGCACCAGTACTGGTACTGGATCTGTTTCCGGCTAAGACCAGTATCTGACTTATTGGCGATTTTGCATTTTAGAATGTGATTTTATGAGCTTATGTTTTGTCTACTGCTTTCTAGTTTACATCAGTTGATATAAAAAAAAGGGTTGGCTGGAAGTAGAAAGGAGGTAAACTCATTCCCTAAAGACACATTTGGACTTCACATAAATCATTGATTCACTGAAGAGTCCATTGTTTTTCAGGTGTTGATGAGTTAACCACTTACTTTAGTTTCATCAATGGCCATCTGCTGTTAAAAACAATCGGAGATGTGACTCCAGTAGATTAATGCATATGTGTATCTTGTAGTCGGAAACTGGTTGAATAAACAAGTAAATAGTGGTATAGTAAAGTGCCTCATAATTGCAGGCTAAAGATGACAATTTTCAAATGTTTATGTATAAAAAGGACTATAGATGAGAACATGAAGTGGTAACGTATTGTCCATTCAAATTTTGTTCAAAGGATTTGATTGTAAGTGAAGTTATTAAAGAAAAGCTGCAAATTTTACCTGGAAACTGGTCCATTTCCAATAGAGGCATTGTTTATATGTTCAAAACTGTTGTTAACCATGTAATTAAAATTCTGATTTCATTATCACAACTTTAATTCACATTGTAGATGTTTTTTCTTTCAGATTTAAATGATACAACAGTTTTGATTGTCCTTCAAATTCACCATCATGTCAGATGCAAGGGGGGAATCGAGGACAAGCTACCACAGTCAGTCTCAGTATTCAGAATCTACAGTCATCAACCAGGATATTGCTGATGCTGATTTATTCCAGTCCGATGTCTTTGGAAGTAGAAATCCACAAGTTCCACCAAAAGTTGTGACATTTGCCCCAGCAGGCAACCTCGAGAAAGCCAAGACGATTGAGGAACTTGCTGCACGGCCTGTGAGGTCACCAGCAAGGGGTAGAGCAAATGATTTGATGGCCAGGCTCTTGGATAGCCCAAGTAATTCTCAAGCACTGCGAGTAGCAAAGGGGCAACCACGAGAAATGAGAAAACCAGTTCCACCTATAAGATCGCCTGGACCACAGGTACAGATTGCTAGATTTTATGTCCGAATTTGTCTTTTTCAGATTTTCAGAAAATAAGGTCAAACTTACATTGTTGCGTAAACTAATAATTTTGATAATTGCTTGATAAAGCTGAAAGTATCTGTATCAACAATTTATATATCTATTTAAAGAGTGTATAATCTGTCTTTTTATATGTGTTATAGAAAAAGGTTGAAGCATCTTAATTACTGTAACACTTTTTTAACCGCATACCTCTTAATTGGGGATTCTATTTTTGAAAAATGCAACAAATGATATTTTTCTGTCAGCAAACAAAAATATTTTATAGAAGTAATATTAGCAGTTACGCCAGTGGCACATGGTAAGCCTGTACACTAGCCATAATAAATTGTGACATTAAGGATTGTTGTTTTAGAGTAGGGAACATGACACCTTAACCAATCTACTGTAGGTAAAAGGAATAATTTAACTACCTAGCAAACTTGATCTGTTGTCAGACATGTATAATTTTTTATTGAATTTTAACAAATAGTCCCAATGGCCATATCTCTGTAATGACAAAGCCCAAACTTTATAGGAATTGAAAGGTGCTTAGCTTTTTACAAAACATAGTTTGAAAATTTTGTAAAGATTTATGAGAGCATGAGAGCAATCTTTATGTATTGTCAAACCTCTAATTTTTAATGAATTTTAACGAATAAAGTCCCATAATTCTGGTATGGCAAAAGTCAAGATTATACAAATTGAAAGGTGCCTAGCCTTACTGGAAGTAAACATTGTGTAAAAATTTCATGAAGATTCAAAGAAGCAAATATTTAAACAAATTTAAACAAATAATGTCCCATAACTCCATAGTAGCAAAAGTCACAACCGTAAAAATTGAAAGGTGCTTAGTCTTCATGGAGCTGGAATATTGTTTAAAAATTTTGTATGGCAAACATGCATGGATGGATGAACATTATTTACCATTTTTCTGCTTTAACAATTTACAATCTTTTGTGAAATGCTGTTCTGGATCTTGTTTCGAAATTTTCTCAAAAAATTTACAAGGTACCTTTATATTTAAATTCAAATTTTGCAGAGTCCACTCATACCAAGATCTCCATCTACAAAAGATAATGCAACAGGGCCACCAAAACAAAGTACATTTAGGACAACCTTGTTTAAAAAAGACTTTGAGAAAAGACAACAACAGATTATGGAGAAAAAGGAACCGCCAACTGTATTAACAGTTAACATGTAAGTCATTTTATAGACCACCACATTGACGTACTGACAGTACAGTATCAGTGGTTAAAAAAAATTGCCTCACAAGCGGGAGGCTAGATATTTGGTTTTTGGTCCAAATCTGACTTGAAGCTTTAAACAGGAAGTGAGAAGTGACTGTCCCTCTGTCAAATAAGATTCAAAACGGAGGTCTATGATATGGGTTGCACACAAAATAACTCTCTGCCTCAATGCTTTGGCATACGCAGAGAATCCTCTGTCTCACTGCATACATCATCATACACAGCAGAAGTCAAATTTTGTGGCACTTCACCTATAGCTACCTGTTGACATCTCCATATAACACATACAGTAGTCCCCCTCTTGACAGACCACCCCATTTGCAGCCAAAAAATGACCTTTCAAATGGGGTGGCCTCTCATCTAAAGAAACAAAAATCAAATCAAAATGGCCAAAATAACTCGTTTTTTTGCATGTAATAATTTCTGATTGATTTCCTTGTTTTGTTCAATTATTTAGCCAACTGAATGCCTTTTTAATATTATTGTATGAATTTTGCAAGTTTATACACGTACCAGTTGAATAAAAAGATAACAACTTTGTTTAAAATCTTAAAAAAAAAATAGTTTCCATAATTTAAATACCAGTCGGGTCCGGTCCATTTACATTTCGTATACTACTTACGGAAGTATGTGTACTATGTGCTTTGTGACAATTTATTTAGACCTTGGCTTGAGGTAAATGCTTTGCTTGCTTGATTATAAATAAAATGATAATTTTTTGTTGTTGAAGTACATTACTAAGTCTTAAGACTAATTAACTGCCAATCAGTGGACAGGATGGTGTTAGATAATCATTAACACCCTCAATAATTAACATGCCCCTAGGCTATTTACCTGTAAAAGTGTCAATCCAGCCGTTATATTCCGCCGATCTCTGATTGCTACATAGAGGGCTCTGCAATTATTTGAGTTATTATTTTGGTTAACCTGTAATGAACTTCTGTGTCAAACTTGCTTACTTCCGGTTTATCGGACTTGAACATTTTGTCCCTTTCAGAGGGGGAAAGCTCAGCTTTTAATAATTAAACCATGGCCACTGGACGCGTTGAAGGGGTTGCCTTATAAAAGGGGTAATTTTGTTCACAAATAAGTTTATGCAATCAATATTCGGTCGGGAGAAAGGGGTGGCCTCTCAAGAGAGTGGCTGTTTCGCAGGGGTACTACTTATAAGTAGGGGTACTACTGTATAAGTAAAGAATCCTCTGCCTCTCTGCATGCATTGGCAGGATATCTCACTCAAAAGAATCCCTCCCCTCTCTGCATGCATCGACATCACACAAACAATAAAATTGAGGTCAGAAATTGAACTGCACTTCACTTCACAGGCTGAATGATTATACATATCATTCAACATGGTGGGTCCATATAAATAATGCCCCATTTTTTCATAATAGTTTTGGGGGAAAAAGTTTCCCAATTATGTTCATACATGTATTACATAATGGTTATCAAACAATAAAATTGAGATTATAACATAATGGTTATAACATAATGATTATAACATAATGATTATACTGTTGTGAGTTTCAAATCTGGAGTTATTGCCCTTGAATGGAACTCCTGAAAACATGGTTACGTAGTGATGGTCATTTGACTAATAGTCACTAATCACCAAGACTATTTAAATCATGTTCTGTAAATGATTTTTATTTCATGAGATTTACTATCACACAAAAGCTTCAGGGGAACTGTTTATGAATTCAAATATCTAGCAAATACTTATATTAGCTGTGTTTACCAAAAAAAAAAAAAAAAAATATATTTTAACTTTTTCTACTTTTACTACTTGCACTTGATTTGATGTACAATAACAAATAAGAGCTATACACAGGCATACAAAATCTTATATTCCTATATATTTTTTGAAAACAAGGTCAGGGCCAGTGTGGTATTCATATACAAATAGTAAGGTTGAGTTAAAAAAGTGCCAAACCTGGGTTTCTTAGGAAATTTTCACAAACTGTATAGGAATTTAAGAATTGCCATGCCTGTGTATATCTCACTGCTTTTTCAGAATAGGGGTTTTTGTACCCCATGGGTGGCAAAAATAGGTATACAAGGATATAAATCAGGGGTACCCATACATAAAATCAAATCAAAAGCAAAAATCAAAAAAGTAATTCTATTTTACTCATCTTGTCCCCATTTTAATAGATGCAAAGATTTTTAAGATCTGTGGATCTGATGTCTATATATAAATTGTGACATCACATGTGGATAATGCATTTTGTTCAAAATCTATTGACAATTACATGTAATGGACTTTCATGTTATGATAGCATTAGGAATCAAGAGTATTTAGATACTGTGTCAGAAATTGCATAATCAAAATCTGTAAATATTTCAAATCATTCATTATTGTGGCACCCCACTGTGAAGTTAAAGTCCACAGTCAGGACTGCAAACTGTGTTCATTGGAATGTGACCTTCAGATGATGAGAATCATGTGGCAGTCTTTGAAGTTGGGAAGTCATGGGAGAAAGTGTTACACACACAAATACTCTCAATGTTTAGATAATCACTAACCATGTTTACAAAGTAAGGATAGGACATGGAACTGACATCGTTGTAGTGTTACCATCATGATGACAATATGAAAAGATGATGTGATAGGCATCCAGTACGCGTGAGTGCATGTGGTCTGTTATGATTTTGCAGCTTTTTGCGTGTCTGGGAACTATGCTCAAGATAGATATTGCAAATTTTTGCATTCACAAATATTTTCTGAAAACTGGGTATGTGAAATAAATTTGTCATGAAATACACATGCCAAGTGATAGTATAAGAAATCTGCAAATCTTTCAAAGAAAATTTGAGATGAGGTCCAATGTCATGATACATTGATAGACATGGCACAACACTATACAGTATATACTATAGTTTGTGACATATATATTTATGTTATTTCTTGGCAAGTCATAAAACAAAATTAAAAAGTCATAAAGTGATATCTTGTTGTGTGCATGATTACCTTTTGAAACCCTAGGTTACTGCTGCAGAACCTGGTCTCTTTGTATCATACATTTAATACATTTTAGTACAGGGTAAAATATCTTTCTGTCCTACTGTTTTTTCTGTTTATTTATTTGTAAATAATCTTCCCTGTAAGTTCTGAATCAAACATAATAGTTTCTTTATGTTTGACAGATAATATATTTCTATTACAAAATTTGGTCACACTCTGGAGCATATGTGTTAAAAAAACACATTTTGTTGATCCCTTTGATACATGATGTAATTATCAGAAGGTTTAATAATATTGGGCCACAATATATCACTGATACATATTGATTGTTAATCACAATAATTTGCATTTATTTTTGTTTCCATGGCGATAGGCTTCACAAACCAACAGAGAGAGATTCACCAGCTCCTTCTGTGATTATGGATGATATTGCAACAGAAGAAGCAGAAGAATTGGAGGTTCTTGCAGAGCTTGTAGAAATAATGGGTCCAGGAACTGATATCAGCACCACTGTAAAAACTGGTAGTGTATATAATGAATCTTGTCCATCCCTGAAAAATGGTATCTTCTTCAAGTATATAACATGGATTGGTTCATGTGTACTGTAATTGGCTGTGTATAATCCGCATTTATGTATTATCCGCACCCCCCATTTCAGCATCAGATCTCTGAGAAAAAAAAGTGTTCGGGCTTTTAGGCCTAACCCGCATCTGGGTTTTTATACATGGCCATTACTGGGGCATTAGTATGACCGAAAATCAGACTAATTTTAAATATCAATCCTAAGATTGGTATTTGACAGAAGTAGATAAATATGAATTAGATAAAAGAAAATATGATACTATGAGGTTTGAAATAAATGTAAAACTACAAAATGGGAATCTGAAGTACGAAACTACAAGATACTACATATGCTGTTCCGTGTAACTCCTTTATTTACAGTTACAGTATGGCGGTTTGCTTTGTCATTTACAAGCGCGAAATAATCACTAGAATTCGAGTTGAGATTGTTAATATTTTCAATAATAGATAAAACTCTACGAGGAAGGTTAACAGGACACACAGGTACTGTACTATTCTGTTTCCCATGGATATTCTATGATAAAAGCCATGTCTGGTTACCAATCAGCAATCGGAGAGTGACAGTCTGAGTGTCATTTGCTGACCAACTTTGCAATGAGCTATTTATAGGCGATTTGTAAACTGAAATACACATGCACACACACTGAATACAAGATTCATTTATCAAACATTTATTCACCATCACCGTAGACAATTAACACATACAGAAAGCAATGGAGAAATAAATTGACTCGAACATCATGATTACGATAACAAAAAACTTGGCCAAATAAAGCCTTTAAAGGCAAGTTTACCATCCAACGTCAAATCTTCTGCACCGTATTTTTTTACTATAGTCCCATGGAAAAAAATACCCGAACAACCTGTTGTACTATATTATCCGCACCCCCATCCCTGAGACAAATTTTAGAGGGAAAAGAGTGCAGATTATACACGGCCGATTACGGTATCTAAAAGGGTAAATGAGTTAATCTTAAAACTTCCAATAAAAATTCTCAATATAAATCTGAAAAGTGATAAGTTGATTGTGGAATGACTCCACTAATTATCATATTTCAGAAAGTGTTTCAGAAACTGTTCAGATGCTTTCACCCACAAGTGATGACAGAGGGCTGCTAGATGAAAAACAATCAGCATTTTCAAAGTTAGATAGTTCGAGGTCGAAAGCTGAGACTCTGATGACGGAAATTTCAGCTCCGTCCCCAACAAAGGAAGAACAAGAAGAGGATGCAGAATTAGAAAAAACAATGAAAAAATACCCAGGGGAAATTCCCATCATTGATGTGAAGAAGGAGAGAGCATCCTCAGCAGAACCCAGAAGAAAAATGTCGGCAGGTGCTGAGGGATCCGAGAGAAGGCAACAGTCGGCAGGGAAAGGAAGGAAACCAAATTCCAGTGCGGTGTTGACATACTTAAAGAAAAACAAGTATGATGACTCAGGTAAGATATCGGAACAAATGGTGATACAATTTTTGCTGGTATTGGTGTAATTTCTCTTTTTCTCTTACCAACGAGGTTTTAAGGAGTATGTCTGCCAGTCCATGAATAAAATCAAGTTTTTTTTGTGTGTGTGCTAAAATTCGACAGACATTTTGCCCAGAGCAATGATATGTCAAAATATATATGGTATTCATGACATATAGGGTTCCTGTAGAATTAAAAATTAAAAGGTCAAGGTCACAGTACAACTTTGTTACTGTTGGATGTACTTGTTCCATTAGGTCATTTTTATCTTATGGTTACTGTATAACAAGAATCTCTGTCCATCCATTAACTAAATTAGGTTTTTGGAGTACTTAAACTCAGGAGACTTTTTGTCGAGAGAAATTAAGTTTTGGTATAAATTCTTCTAAAAAGGTCAAGGTCACAAATTAACTTATACATGTGACAGAAGTTATACATTAATGCAAATTAGATTTATGCATTTATCTCATTAAATTGAATAAATTGCTCCATGATATATTTTACAAGTAATTCCTTAATGTCATCAGTTTTGAACGAGGGACTCTATTGCCAAATGGTTAGAGCACTGTTCTTTAAACCATGAAATCTGTCACCTCTTGTCAGTGCAGGTTCGTGCATGGTTCTGTGAGAAAGTTTGCCAGTTTACTTTCGAAAGGCCAATGGCCTCTTCCCTGGTACATTGAAACAGGGTTCTTGCCTCCACCATTAAAAACCGGCCGCCACCATATAACTGGAAAAATTGGTGAGTTTGGTGTATAACGCAATAAAACAAATGAAAAACAAAAACTTTTGAATGAGAAAACTTGACCTTTACTTTATTATGTATATTCAACTAGCCTGAACTGTGCATCATACTTTTTTCATACTGTACTGAAAGTTCTAACATTTTTGAAATTCCGTATTGCTTTTGTGCCCGTAAAGTTGATTTACCAAATATATGCAGACAGGCAATTTTTGTGACATAGTATTAATTTAGTTCATCTCTCTTCATTCATTGTTGTCATGGATTCAGGAAAACCTAAACATGGTAAGATTCTGCATGTCTTTCAGTGTATCGAGATGGCTGTTTTCCTTACTCATTCATTCCCTATGACTTTTTTTTATCGATATTGAAATTGTTGATATTATAACTTTCTGTGGGGAAGTGAGTTGATATATAACTTATATATCCAGGGGATGGATGAGTTTGCTTGGAATTTTTGTGTTTCATTTATGCTTTGAATGGAGGTAAAAAATAATTTAGATCTTTGCTAAATAGCTTCTTATGATGTAAAAATAGCTTTGTTAGTATATAGCTTTGTATGATCTAAATGTCTTCATTCGTATGATTTAACTAGTTTTTTTGTATGATCTAAATAGCTTCATTTATATGATCTAAATAGCTTCGTTTTTATGATGTAAATAGTGTTGTATGATGTGATTTTGTAATGACATTGATCATATTGATGTCGTTCTGTAATAATTTTTTAGCAAAATGTTGACATTTTGTCTGTTTGTCAGTATGTCCATTTGTCTGCTTGGAGCATTTTGGTATCTGTCAAATTAAATGACCTATCGCTAAATGCCGGACATGTGGCTCTCCATGTGTTTTTTTGACATCATTGAATTGTGACTTCATAAATATACAAATGTTTAACTTAATTGTGACGTCAGAATGGAAAAGTTTGCCAATAGGTGTTGTGTCAGGCAATTGGCGATAGGTCAGTTGAGTTTCTGTCCTCATAATTTAACCAAATTGTAAAAATAAGATCAGTGAAGAAAATTTGATTATGTCAAAATTTTGACATACATATATTTGCAAGAGTTATGGTATTTATAAATGAATGACTTATCTTTCGGGGAGCAGTGTCACCTTTTTCTATTTTACTATAGTTTTCTAGCTCAAATATATATATATAAAGGTAATGTATGAAGTACCAAAAATTTTAACTAGTAATATGGTCTTTGAGAGTCTTGAGTAGTATTTCATAAAAGGTTGCAAGTAGGTAATCAATATACATGTATATACTGCTTAACAAAGTTTAATGAAATGTGGCCCTGCTCAGTCCAGAACTGAAAAAAGTGCCAAATTTATCAAGTTATTTTGTCAATCTTTTCCAGGAAAATCAATTTATAACATTTTTCTACCTCACTCATTGTAGTGTGAATAGAATGATTGAACTGAAATTCTTATTTTGTTTTAAAGCTCTTAAAATACATCAGGATTATAAGAGATAGGTTATATATTTTACAAAACATTTTGAAAAATATTAATATTCATGAAAAATGTTATTGCAATATATTTCTTCATATTATTGAAGAGAATAATCTGTAAGTTTCAATTTCAGGAAATTTTTAGTTTGGTTTATAGATGGCTCTTTACTCTTGCATCACAAATTATATCAAAATCACTTGAGCATGATTTGTTAAAAACCCTAAAATCACCACTGCTAGTGTTATGTAATTACATCTACCTCGTTATCATTTCATTTACATTATCATTTCATCTTCTATTCTCACTTCACATTTTTCTGTCATCTATATATATTCTCACTTCACATTTTTCTGTTTTCTGTTCTCAATTCACATTTTTTTGTCTTTATCTGACTTTTTTAATTATCATCATTTATATTTTAAGTGCCAAAAGTCATGAAAACTGTTAAATTTAACCCATAGCATAAAACAAACACGTATATTGTTAAAGTGCCAAAATTTCATAGAAAACAAAATGTTAAATTTAATCCATAGCATTAAAACAAACCTGATATTTTGTCAATTTCGCAAAAATGAATTTATTTTGTATTAAGTGTCACGGAAATGCAATTTTTATTTAGAAAACAGAGATGTGGATGTTGCTTTTATTTTTTTTCATTTTTCATGAAACTGTCAAATATTTTGTATTTTTTGTTCAATGAGTGATGTTACACAAACAATTACAAACAAATACATAAACATACATAAACAATTAAATAGACATAAACAATTACAAACATTTATGTATTAAGTGCAATCACTCATTATAAGTTGTACAATTTTTTATAGATAGACAAAACATAAACTTTTATGCAGAGATGTGGGATGTTGCACATTTAGACATACATAAACAATTACAAACATGATTTTATAATAAAAACTTATGTCAGTTAGATGTTTTTTAGAAGTATTTTATCAACAGTTTGCAATGAGTGATGTTACACAAACAATTACAAACAAATACATAAACATACATAACGCACATATAGACAAACATTACACACAAATAGACATAAACAATTACAAACATGCACAAACATACATAAACATTACAAACACATATATAGACATCAACAATTACAAACACACACATATATAGACATAAACAATTACAAACATGCACATAGATACATAAACAATTACAAACATGCACATATATAGACATAAACAATTACAAACATGCACATATATAGACATACATAAACAATTACAAACATGCACATATATAGACATACATAAACAATTACAAACATGCACATAGATAGACATAAACAATTACAAACATGCACACATATATAGACATACATAAAACATAGATACAAACAATTACAAACATATTTATAGACATCAACAAACAAATTAAAAACATACATAAACAATTATATAGACATAAACAATTACAAACATGCACATATATAGACATACATAAACAATTACAAACATGCACATATATAGACATAAACAATTACAAACATGCACATATATAGACATACATAAACAATTACAAACATGCACATATATAGACATAAACAATTACAAACATGACATAAACATATATAAACATACATATAAGACATACATAAACAATTACAAACATGCATATGTACATATGTACATGCACTAAACAGTTAACACACAAATACATACATAAACAATTACAAACATGCACATATATAGACATACATAAGTACATTCAAACATATATGTACAATGTACATGCACTACAGTTATACACAAATACACACACACACATACACAGACACGCATTAACAGAAAAGGGACTTAACTCACCATGAGACAAGGTCTCAGAGAGTGAGATTTTCTGACAGATACCTCTCTCACTCCTATGAGAAAACCTTCAGGTAAAGCAAATGATGCACTGGTTTCAGATTAAACATGATATACAGTAGTCAAATTATGTTGAATAAATAATAGTTCACAGATGTATGTACCGGTATATGTATGTGTGTGGGAGGGATGAATCAGGGTTCCATGCTTACAGCTGATGTTAAATGGTAAAGTTATTATTTGTGTGTTGGTACCTATTTATATGCTTGTGTGTGTGTTTGTTTATTAGTATGTATGGGTTTGTTAGTGTCTTTGTTACTGTGCATGCTTCTCTGTGTGTGTACATGTTTTATGTGTTTGTTAATTTGTATGTTTGTTAGTTTGTGTGTGTGTTTGTTAGTGTTAGTGTGTATGTGGGTTATGTGTGTATGTTAATGTGTATGTTTGTTAGTGTGTGTGTGTGTGTGTGTGTGTGTGTGTGTGTGTGTGTGTGTGTGTGTGTGTGTGTGTGCATACTCAATATATTCAATATACATGTATGTATGTGATCATAACATATGCACACATTCTATATACAGTATGAAATCTCTGAAATTTCTTACAATTTGAAGTTGGATTCACCTGTGCCATACTTGTACAAAATCATACATCCCTCAAAACAATGGACTTTTTTGACCATGTTCACATGAATCAGATGCATTCAATGTATTCACTGATAACCTATCAACAAATATTACATGGCCTCAGGAAAGTGGTTTTACACAGTGTTTCAATGCTGTTTTATGCTAAGAATTGTACACTTACACATTTACATGGAGATGTCACCGGCTTTAGGTGAAGTGCTATAATTTTTGACCTGTGCTGTAGACTTGTCCCAATGAAGTGAAGGTTCCTTGATATGATATGCCCTCAGTGAGACCCATCAAGTCTCATCTGAATGACATGCAACTTTCACTTTTTCTTCTGAGCGCTTGATGGAGGAATAGTAACTACATTTTTCAGAGTCTTAGGTATGACCTGGTACTGTGAATTACTGGCAGATCTTAGGTATGACCAGGTACTGTGAATTACTTGAGAATCTTATATATGACCTAGTACTGTGAATTACTGGCAGATCTTAGGTATGACCTGGTACTGTGAATTACTTGAGAATCTTAGGTATGACCTGGTACTGTGAATTACTTGAGAATCTTATGTATGACCAGGTACTGTGAACTACTTGAGGATCTTAGGTATGACCAGGTACTGTGGATTACTTGAGAATCTTAGGTATGACCAGGTACCGTGAATTACTTGAGGATTTTAGGTATGACCAGGTACTGTGGATTACTTGAGAATCTTAGGTATGACCAGGTACCGTGAATTGCTTGAGGATTTTAGGTATGACCAGGTACTGTGGATTGCTTGCAGATCTTAGGTATGACCCAGTGCTGTGAACTACTTGAGGATCTAAGGTATGACCAGGTACTGTGAATTACTTGAGAATCTTGGGTATGACCAGGTACTGTGAATTACTTGAGAATCTTAGGTATGACCAGGTACTGTGGATTACTTGAGTATCTTAGGTATGACCAGGTACTGTGAACTACTTGAGGATCTTAGGTATGACCAGGTACTGTGAAATACTTGAGAATCTTGGGTATGACCAGGTACTGTGAATTACTGGCAGATCTTAGGTATGACCAGGTACTGTGGATTACTTGAGTATCTTAGGTATGACCAGGTACTGTGAACTACTTGAGGATCTAAGGTATGACCAGGTACTGTGAATTACTTGAGAATCTTGGGTATGACCTGGTACTGTGAATTACTTGAGAATCTTAGGTATGACCAGGTACTGTGAATTACTGGCAGATCTTAGGTATGACCAGGTACTGTGAATTACTTGCAGATCTTAGGTATGACCTGGTACTGTGAATTACTGGCAGATCTTAGGTATGACCAGGTACTGTGAATTACTGGCAGATCTTAGGTATGACCAGGTACTGTGAATTACTTGAGAATCTTAGGTATGACCTGGTACTGTGAATTACTTGAGGATCTTAGGTATGACCAGGTACTGTGAATTACTTGAGGATCTTAGGTATGACCCAGTACTGTGAATTACTTGAGGATCTTAACATGCTTAGGTATGACCAGGTACGATGAATTACTTGAGTATCATAGGTATGACCAGGTACTGTGAATTACTTGCAGATCTTAGGTATGACCCAGTGCTGTGAACTACTTGAGGATCTTAGGTATGACCTTATACTGTGGATTACTTGAGAATCTTAGGTATGACCCAGTGCTGTGAACTACTTGAGGATCTTAGGTATGACCTTATACTGTGGATTACTTGAGAATCTTAGGTATGACCCAGTACTGTGAATTACTTGAGAATCTTAGGTATGACCAGGTACTGTGAATTACTTGAGAATCTTAGGTATGACCAGGTACTGTGAATTACTTGAGGATCTTAGGTATGACTAGGTACTGTGAACTACTTGAGGATCTTAGGTATGACCAGGTACTGTGAACTACTTGAGGATCTTAGGTATGACCAGGTACTGTGAACTACTTGAGGATTTTAGGTATGACCAGGTACTGTGAACTACTTGAGGATTTTAGGTATGACCCAGTACTGTGAACTACTTGAGGATCTTAGGTATGACCAGGTACTATGAACTACTTGAGGATTTTAGGTATGACCAGGTACTGTGAATTACTTGAGGATTTTAGGTATGACCAGGTACTGTGGATTACTTGAGGATCTTAGGTATGACTAGGTACTGTGAACTACTTGAGGATTTTAGGTATGACCAGGTACTGTGAATTACTTGAGGATTTTAGGTATGACCTGGTACTGTGAACTACTTGAGGATTTTAGGTATGACCAGGTACTGTGAATTACTTGAGAATCTTAGGTATGACCTGGTACTGTGAACTACTTGAGGATTTTAGGTATGACCAGGTACTGTGAACTACTTGAGGATTTTAGGTATGACCCAGTACTGTGGATTACTTGAGAATTTTAGGTATGACCAGGTACTGTGGATTACTTGAGGATCTTAGGTATGACCAGGTACTGTGAATTACTTGAGGATTTTAGGTATGACCAGGTACTGTGGATTACTTGAGGATTTTAGGTATGACCAGGTACTGTGAATTACTTGAGGATTTTAGGTATGACCAGGTACTGTGGATTACTTGAGGATTTTAGGTATGACCAGGTACTGTGAACTACTTGAGGATTTTAGGTATGACCAGGTACTGTGAATTACTTGAGGATTTTAGGTATGACCAGGTACTGTGGATTACTGGCAGATCTTAGGTATGACCAGGTACTGTGAATTACTTGAGAATCTTAGGTATGACCTGGTACTGTGAACTACTTGAGGATTTTAGGTATGACCTGGTACTGTGAATTACTTGAGAATCTTAGGTATGACCTGGTACTGTGAACTACTTGAGGATTTTAGGTATGACCAGGTACTGTGAATTACTGGCAGATCTTAGGTATGACCAGGTACTGTGAATTACTTGAGGATCTTAGGTATGACCAGGTACTGTGAATTACTTGAGGATTTTAGGTATGACCAGGCACTGTGGATTACTTGAGGATTTTAGGTATGACCAGGTACTGTGGATTACTTGAGGATTTTAGGTATGACCAGGTACTGTGAATTACATGAGGATTTTAGGTATGACCAGGTACTGTGGATTATTTTTGGATCAAACACTCTACTACTACACCATTGTTAGCACTATGTTATGAATGTCATAAAAAAGGGTTTATGAAATGGAAATAACTGAATCTTGAATTATTTTGAATTTCTGTCCTACATGATTTGTTCTTTTCAAGCAAATGTGCATTTTTTAATATATGTTTTCCTATTTTAGTTCCAAAGAATGATGACATATTGTATCACATTAAATTATTCCGAGATAAACTCGGCTGGAAGACAGAGATCCCCAGACATGCTCCTGGATGTAAAGATGCGATGAAGAAACTGAAAGACATGCCAGATGATGAGAGGGTCAGTTGTATATTTTGAATCAGTTTTCAAACTACATGTACTTGAGAGTTGGCATTTTCACTGGGCCAGAACATTAGACGGTGTTAAAGCGATTTAAGCTGTCACAATGATTATTTTTGCCCCCAGACATATAGTCGAGAATATGATAAAATGTGTGTTCAAATACATTATCAAACACGTGAAACGTTTAAAAAGATCTTCTTTTCGAAGTTATTTGTTTTATTATAATTTTAGTTTTCCCGTACCATAAAAATCCAGCTGTATTTCTGTATGCAATGACCTTTCAGATAAACTCTTTCGCCATATCAAATGTACTTTGTAATTCGGTCAGGGGATCTCGGCCCTTTACGCGCTCGAACTATGTTAAAGCTGGCTGATTTTTATGTGTTTTATGTTTATTTTCAAAATACAGGACGTGATTTTCATTGGAAAGTGAATGTATTATGTAAAATATATGCTTTTCAATGCTATTTTAAATACCTGAAGAAAATCGTATGAATACCATAATTTATCAAATTAAGGCGCTTCTGTAATTAAGGCACCACTGAGACCAAAATTATGTTTATTTACTTTAATAAAGGTGCCCTTTGAATTGAACCCCCCCCAATTTTTTGACAGCTTTAATGATAACATACAGTACATAAATAAGACCAGACGATCTTTTAACCTCAGGTCGATTAAATCATTACCCAATATATTTTAGATACGAACTCAGACTGATTAGATTGCCTCACAACATCTTCAGTCTTCAGCTTGAAAGCAGAACTTATTTTGCCTCGGGCAGTTATGTGATTGCAGAGTACAGTTATTAAGTTTAATCCAAATTGTGGTGTTAAAGTGTCCATTATAATTGTTTTGTAATACTGTCTTGACTTTGTACTGGTTTCAGACGTTTGTTTATTTGCCTTGGTATTTGATATATAGATTTCTAAACTTCATTTCTGCGTGAATCAGCAGACATTAGGCAATACACTTTAGTCGGTACTTTGATCCCGATTTTCAAAAACCATGTGTTTTGACATTTCCGTATTGGCATTTTGAATTCAGCATTGTCAGTTACATAATTGATACCAACAGTCATCATGGATTGTTTGTTTAGGGCATGCCTAATTAGTAACTGGCTGATTTACAGGTACGTCTAAGCAGTTAGGAGATGTCAGCACAGGTTAAAGTCTATTTCTTGAATGTCCGTCAAATAATTTTGTACATTACCGGGATTACATTTTCAATTTGAAATCGGTTTTGCTCTTGATATAATTTACAACGATATAAATTTAAAGACTGGCTGCATTAATTACACCAGCATGATGATAAAGAAGTATATTTAATATGACAAACTTGATTGATTATTGATCAGTACCTATAAAGAACAGAGTATAATTCTGAGTGACAGCTTGGACTCATGAGTCGTTTTCATCATGCGGTAGACTAAATAAACAACATGAAAGGAATGTTTATTCACAGAAATCTTTCACTTTTATAGATGTTTGTTGCTGATAATGATCTGGATTAACTAATAAAAATAAATAAACAACATCTAGACCGTATTTATCATCGACATGTTGCATGGATACTTGAGGTTGATATCAAACCCCAGATTGAAGAAACTCCAATTAAGGTGCCTTATCAACTGAAAGTTAGTTTTTTGACACAAATTAAGGCGCCCATAAATCTCAAATACCCCAAAAAGGGCACTTTAATTAGATAAATTACGGTATATGAATAAATATATCAGGTCACTAAAAGAAATTTTTCTGATCTTTAATGTTACCCTGAATGTTGACGTTGACAAAATCAAAACAATATAGCTGTGAAAAGTATGCGTACCTCATGTTTTACAATCGTGCCACCATGTCTGGTGGAGTTTGGCAGTTCATGATCATATGTGCCAAGAATGATAAAGCTGAGAATGCAATGGGACAAGTTAAAAATGGGTCGAGATCACTTGATATATCCGGCACATGGACAATTTCAGAAACGAAAGTTTTGAAATGAAGAAAAAGACAAACTTTGCCTGATTTAGGTATTGATTGATGATGTACGAAAATAAATACAAAGGGTAATAAGAACAGAATGTAGATTAACTGCAAATTGCATGTGTTTAAAAAACAAGTCTTCGTAAAAAAATACCGAAAGTTAATTTGCTATGCTCAAAGTATGGCGGACAAAAAATAACTGATATTACGGGTTACGTTTGGCAAGATTGTTGCAATGTTACACATGCATTTGTTGTTCTAACCACCAGACGGTCTCTTTGAAATATAAATGAGATAGAATATCACATAAAATGGGCATGTAAAGTTTTTCACCTACGACAGCTCATATCGCTTTAAATTGTATATTTTGAATCAGTTTTATAATTACTTGAAAGTGGGCATTTTCACTGGGGCCAGAACATGAGAGGGTAGAAAATTGTATACAGTGAAACTTGTGTATAAGGACCTCCTTATGGATACAAGAAACCCAGTCTTTAGAGGGAGATGGCAGCAAAAAATGATCTTTTTAACCAGGTGGTTTTTATACACAGGTGGTTGCTAAGCAGGTTTTACTGTATTTTGAATCAGTTTTCTTGAAAGTGGGCATTTTCACTGGGGGCTGGAAGATGAAAGGATAAGTTCTAAATTGAATATATGCAATCATATAAATCAAAAAAATCTTTTAGAATTTTTCAGGTATCTACACCATTTCATCTATTGTAAATCATTTACCACTAGGTTCTGGATGTTTACACTTAAATAAACACATATCTTAAAAACAGAACAACAATAAGAATAATAAAAAATTATATATATATATATATATCCCCAAAACAAAATAACAACCCCCCCCCAAAAAAAAAATGGGGAAAAAAGGAAAAAGAAAATAATAATAAAAACAAACAGTAAAAAGATATCAATAAGCTGAACAAATTGAGAAAGAACCAACCACTAGTTAAATGAAATCATACCACATTCCCTCAAAGTTCAAATTATATTATGACTAATATATGAAAAAAGTTTTGTTAATTGAACTTCAACAAATAAAATCATAAGTTTAATTCTTCAGGAACGAGCCAAAGCTAAGGAAGATGATGGGGAATTTTTATATTGCCTGCCACGATGGAGGAAGAATAAAAGAGCAAGATATGATCCGTTTGACCTACAGGTCGTGTCTCCAAATGAAGCTAGAAAAAGTAATGAATACTGGACAATCAGTGCTTCTTTTGTAACCAGGGTAAGTACTGATTAAAAAATCACTAAATTGGCTGTAGATTTGTGTAAGTGACTGTTTTTGTATATACATTGAACCCGCTTTACAACAACATTATAACGGAATATCCGGTATCCGACAAGATTTGCTTGGGAACAAACGTACATGTACATAAAAAGTACTCATTACAACGTAGTATTCTGTACCGGACTCCGACATTAGATTCCGGGAACAAATGTACAAAACTCAGTGTAAATAAATGCTTTACAACGGTATAACATTACAGTAGAACCCACCTGCTGATCCAGCTATTGTTTTCAGTCTTGATTTTCTTCACGGTTGAGATCACAGGTAAAAATAATTGTGTCAATAAAACAATTACACCATCAATTGTTCTCTAATCTGCACTGATAGGTGATGGCCTAGGTGTCAACGATTAGTGCTTGAATCATCCTTACCTCATACCTGTACAGTAGACGGTAGGCATAATGTTTATAAACAATCAGTAGGTTTCGTTAGAACTGAAGTGACAGGAAGAGAAATGCAAGCTGTGTACAAATTAAAAAAAAAAGATAAATAAAAAATTACATATTGTTGCTAAGTTCCGTTTTGCTACATGTCCGTGCGGATGTGGTTACAATGGCGGATCTTTAAATTACTTCAATACTTGCGATAGCCGTAGACATTTTAGTAAAACTTTATTTATGAAACACGTTTTAAGAGAACTGTATCAGCAATCGGTGAGCCTTTTATTTAAGCAATAATGAATCTAACTCGGAATAGGGAGATATACTATTACATTTGGGCATTTCGGGCATTTTGTACATGATCCGTGCATTTCATGACATCACCGATTTACGATGTGACCGAAAAAATAATTGTGCATTGATGTTTACAATATTAACTTGCATAAATATGACAATTAAAAGGTTGAAAATAGTATGAAATAAAATAATAAGATTTGTTGTAAGTTTATTTATTTACTTGTACATATATGCGTAAATGATACTCAAGGGAGCTAACTATGAAATGCCCACCACATCAAATTCGTTACAGTGAAAAACTTGATATAACGTCATTCCTATGTGGGAACAAACATGGTCGTTGTCAAGAGGGTTCACTGTATATATATATGTAGATTTATGTACTGTATAGGGCTGCTTAACTCGGTGTTAATATTTTGCTATCTATGGTGTTGATAAATCTGTGAATTTAAGAAATAGTAAAAAAGTTTTTAATCAAATAATTTCTACAATAGAACTTCGGTGAGTCGAACTTCAATGAGTCAAATTTCTCGTTGTTTTGAACTCTTTACAAAATCCCAAATAATTTTGTTATTTATTGCTGCCTTTAAACAATTTATAAATCAAACTTTTCATTGTTTTGATTAAAGTTTGGGCCCATTTGTATAAAAAACATTGAAAATGCATGCAAATAATTTGAAGTCAAATTTTATATGTGTACAAAAGTGACAAATCTTCTATTCCTTATAAACACTCAATGTTGTTATTTCACAAAAATAAAGTTTGTTTTGTACTAATTATTAGATATCATGACCATATATGTCTGATACGATTTCAAAACAGTCAAATAAATCTTATAGAGCCTCTGAAACTAGAAATATTTGATTCTTTGTAACAATCATGAATCAATTACAGGACATAAGATTAATTTTGTTTATAAACACTTGTCAGATCATCTCAGCTGTACAGTGCAGTTAAGATGGCCGCTTCTATCATTCTTTTTTTTTCTTTTCAGTGCATTCAGAATGACAATGGAAAGAATGCGTCCTTCAACACACCTATACTGTGGTGGCTATGGGAGAGACGCTTGTTTTATATGATTTATCGTTTTCCAGTATTTGTTAAATTCAGGTAGGTCTAGATATTTTCACTTATGAAACATTTACTTATAAGAATTTATTTTGCTAGGCCATCAATAAAAATTATTTTTTTTATTTATTAATCTTGATTTGTAAAATGGACATAATTTCAGATATTCTATATATAAAACAAGAGTTGTCTGAAGACAACAAAGCTCACAGAAATGAGTGTAAATTTTCAAAATAGATATTTGACCCACAGCTGTCAGGTTTTGAGGTCAAAGGACTGGTAAAATTTTGATTCCATCAGCTCAGGTTAAAAATTTTGAATAGTAGGTCAAAGTCCAAGGTCAAGTTCACTTAGTCAAAAGTCAAGGTACCAAATGAAGGCTCTGGTCATAAGAAATATATATATGAAATATCAAAGCCCTATCCCTCATGGTTTAAAAGATACAGCCAACGTAAAGTTTGTGAATAGTAGGTCAAGGTCATTAGTCAGCCAAAGTGAATGGTCAAGGTCAAGGTCAAAAGCTCAAATCATCATAAGATATCTGTATGTGAAATATCAGAGCCCTGTCCCTTGTGGTTAAAAAGTTCTAGGCCAGGTTAAAGTTTCGTCTATGGATGCCGACGATGATAACAAGGATGATGCCGGGGTTATGGCATTAGCTCTCCAGACTTTCGTCCCGGCGAGCTAAAAATCAGAACTTCCTAAAAAAAAACTTGGGTTGGAGCTTTGTAGGTAGGTAGCTCAGGTCACATCAAGAAAATCTTTTTTCATTCTTGTTTACATCAGTTTGTTGTTATATATATTGACTGATGGTCTGGGTCCTCAAATATTTTGGGGAAAATGAGGCCTGGGCCAGTCAAATTGGAAAATTTTATCAAAATTTTTCCTCAGTTTAGGAAATTCACTCCTGAATCCTACATGCTTTAGATATAAAGAAAAATTGATAATAACTTCTTCAATTGAGTTTTTTGTTGTTAATTGAAATAAACACTGAAATTCTGATTGTAATTTTGGTGTTGTTCTTTTGTTTGTGTGCTATAGATTGTGGAAGACATTTAAACAGTGGAAGAGAAATGTTCGATTACAGAAAAGTGCTCAAAGCAAGTAAGTACTGGATTAACTAAGAAGGAGCCTGTTTGCAGACTTTTATAAAACTTGTATGATTTATTACTTGTAGTTGATAAATTATTTCTATTAATTGAAAACAATATCATTCATTGCATTGTTTTAAAAATTGCATAAGTTGAAATCAAAGCTATAGTCTTTAAGACACTTTAAAAAATTCTTTAAATAAAGTAATGCTGAAAAATACAGAATTATACATGTAATAAAGTCATTTAGAGTCATCAAATAAGATGTGAAACTCATCAAGTAAGTTACCATCAACTTTTATTTTACACAAAAGTGCAATATTGAACTTGCCACCTCAAGATGTGTTAACGAACACCCTTTAGTTAGTTTATATTTAAACATTGAAGATCCAGAGCTTCTAAAAGATCCAAATTGCTTATAGTGCCAAAAAGTCAAAGGACAAGGTGACTGGTAAACCTTGTTTTGTGGGGTCATTAGTCATGTTGAGAAAGTGCTAATCTAACATGTCTAAGACTGCACAATGGATTTGTAGACATGATTTGACGTATTCGTCCCTGTCAGGTTTTATTCTGACCTTTTTGGGAACATGGCCCATGGCACTGGAATTTGGAATTTGCAGCACTTTTGCTCAAAATCAGTTTTCACATGATTCCAGTATGTTATGATAAACTGCTAGCTACACCTGTCTCTAGTCCTATAACCAGGGATCAATAGGTTATATCATCAACATGCAGATCCTTAAAAGGACCTTAAAAGGACCCATTCCCAATGCAAAATCTGCTATTTTTTCCCAATTTTCTTCACCATGTCATTCACATTTGGTATTAAACAATAAGTCATTTAAATAAGAGAGGCTAAATGAATGACAAGTTTTGTGTCTTTACTCTTATGAATTAAAAGACCATATACCTTTTCCCCCAATGTGGCCCATTGCAACATAAATTTCCCAAATGGAAGGGTACAAGACCCTGTCCCAAAAAGGGTCTATTAACTCCTGATAACATAGGACCTAGGGTAGCAATATTTCCATTTTCTCTTGTTTTTCTATTTTTTCTTTTTTCATTTATTTTGATATTTACTATTTTTTTATATCTTTTTTTGTCAAGTATTTCAAGAAAAACAATGTTGCAAGTATCAGCACAAAAATGAGAAATAATGAAAAGATAAATTAATGGCTCTTATTATACACACATAAAAAAGGAATAAGAATGTGGATTCAGTTGAAAAGATAAACATTGGGTTATACAGGTTTAAGATAGAGACTCCCCTGTCATGATGACCCATTTAAAAGTTGAAAACAAATCAACTTAAACTACTTCGCTAGACTTAAAAACTTATTATTGGCAGTGATACTGCCATCGCTAGCTGCATTGAAGTCTTATTTTATCTCATTAGAAACACTTTAAAAGATACACATCTTTAATTTTCTTGGGAACAAACAGCTTTTAAACAACACTAGTGGTCTATTATACTTGCTGTCAGCCATGACAGGTTTAATCACATGGTAGTCACATGATTAGCAAAGTTTTAAAATTGACATGGTGTGAAAAACGAGGGTTGTGTTTTGTTTTAATAAATGATGATTATATGAATTTTAGTGAGATGGTAAGACAGTCACCCAGACGTTTTTGGGCCAGTAACTACTATCTTTTATCAACTTTTGGTTGCCTTGACAGGAAAGTGGTTGCCACTTGCAAGTGGGCAAGCGGTCAGAGTTTGGTGTTTAACAGCACCCATGAGAATATTGTGCTCGAAGAACAAAGAGTGTACAACGATCAAAATTGTGTCACAGTGTGATTGCTGGCAATTGGCCCCGTTTATTTCCTTTGTAATCGATCGTAGATTTTATGGCAATAACAATCTAACAGCATCCTTAAAATTTGCTTTTTGGCGATGAACTGATGGAATCTTGAATTATGTCCCATTCTGATTCACTCTGTCGACACAAATGAACCCATTCTGATTCACCCTGTCGACACAAATGAACCCATTCTGATTCACCTCTGTAGACACAAATAGAATCATCCCTGTAGACACAAATGGACTCACTCACCCTTATAGACACATATTAACTCAATAACCCCTGTTGACTCAAATGGACTCACTCCTGTGTACACAAATGGATTATGCTGTATAAGTGGTGTGGGTTAGAGTCCATTGTTCTTCAGGGTTCAGAAAGTTTGATAATTTTTTTTTCATTAGTCTACCCTGTTATCTTGTAAATAGAAACATCATAGGAGACTATCTCACACTTGAGATATTTCTGTACAGTGCATTTCAAAGCACCATTGCTATAGGTGACCATCATAACATATTTTGGCATTCAGTCAGATCAAGTAACATAATATTTGTCAACTCTACAGTTGAAGGAAAATTGAAGAAGGCAGTAAGGGTTGATAAAATCATTGTGAATACGAAGTTACATACTTATTCATGGAAATAAATTCTTTCTTCATTTCTTCACAGGGGAACCTTGTACAAAACACTTTTTGTAGCCAATGAGATCCTACAGGGCTGTCTTGTACATGTACGTAAGCTATGTGAGGCTGCATCTGGTAGTTTAACAGGCATGGGTGAAGGTGACAGTGCTATATCATTAGTCACTTTGGATAAAACTGTGACCATGACTTTGGAGGAATTCATGCACATTCAGGCTGATCAAGGAGGTGTAGCCTTGAAACAACTGAATGCACTTCGAAGCAATATTATTAATCTCGTGTGGGAATCTTGTGCTGTAAGTTTTAATTATTAATTTGTTTTATTCATTCATTGTATTTGTTCTTATTGTATTGTTGTTTAATGTCCCACTCAAGAATCTTTCACTTATGTGGAGATGTCACTAAATGCCAGTGAAGGGCTTCAAATTTTGGCCTCTGCTCGGCACTTACGGCCATTGAGCAGTGAGGGTTCTTTGATGTGCCGACACTTACTGTGACCCGGGACCTCAGATTTTACTGTCTCATCTAAAGCAAGGAAAAGCCAGCTGATTCTGCCAAGGCTCAAACTCACAACATTCCGTTTGTGAATCGAGCACTATACTGCCTTTGTTATTGTCAGGCTAAAAATAATTGTTTTTTGTGCCTCTGAAATACTGGTTGTCATTTTAAGGTGAGCGGTAATTTGTGTGTTGTAATCAAATATCAGATAATAAGATCGTGAATTAAAACATAATCATGACTTCTGTCATCTCTGACATCACTGATTGGTTTATTAATTGTGTTGTAAATGAAAATCAAACACTAAACCTGAATATGATATTAATTCTGAGTTATACCTTCTGGTGACAATTGGAACATTCACCGTTCCGAATAAAAAGCTAGAGTTTACGAAAGAGACCTTTCTTTTGTAGTTTTAAAATAATAATTTCTAAATTTTTTAATACATTTCTAAACACCAATAATACTAGATAACTGTTTTTATTGACAATTAACCAATTTTGATGAAAATTGGTCCATAGATCCAATACCAATATATCTCGGATGTGTTTTACAATGACTCATGTCCTATGAACTGAAAATGATATCGTCAAAGTTTACGATGGATGTATCTTATATTGTTTGTTTTTCTCTTGTTTGTGATTGAAATGTGTTTTAAGTTGAAACAAGTATTGTAATAACATTAATTCATATACACATATGAAACAGACTGTAGCAGAAATGGAGGGAATCACGACTGGAATTCGACCAGATGGTTCAAAGAGAGTTCATATAAAGGTACCACCCAAACAAGAAGAACCGAAGGTTGTCACAAGCAAGTCCAAATTACAAGAAAAGTATGGATTCAATTCCAAATCTTCAGTTGAAAAGAAAAAGGAAGAAGGCAGTAAGATTTGAAAATTATTTTACTATTAAGTTAAAGCTGTATTTTGAAAAGTCTTCAACCCCTGAACAAAAACCCCGAAACAATGGACGCAAATCAATAAAATGGGCCAGTTCAAGTGTTTTTGTGTGGTGAAACAAATACCAGAAGTCAGTTTTTGAATATTGGTAACTACTTTGGCAAATATGACCCTGTTTTGGACTTAGTCACTCAATATTGCAGTTAAGATGATTTGTTGAGGCCAGGTTAACTGGGGATGAAAATATCTTTGATTCTTCTAGGTTTGTGTGAGATGAGCTTTGTAATCTTTGATTTTTCTAGGTTTTTGTGAGATGAGCTTTGTAATCTTTGATTTTTCTAGGTTTTTGTGAGATGAGCTTTGTAATCTTTGATTACTCTAGGTTTGTGTAAGATGAGCTTTGTAATCTTTGATTACTCTAGGTTTGTATGAGATGAGCATTGTAATCTTTGATTACTCAAGGTTTGTGTCAGATGAGCATTGTAATCTTTCACTACTCAAGCTTTGTGTGAGATGAGCATTGTAATCTTTGATTACTCTAGGTTTGTGTGAGATGAGCTTTGTAATCTTTGATTACTCTAGGTTTGTGTGAGATGAGCTTTGTAATCTTTGATTACTCTAGGTTTGTGTGAGATGAGCTTTGTAATCTTTGATTACTCTAAGTTTGTATGAGATGAGCATTGTAATATTTGATTACTCTAGGTTCGTGTGAGATGAGCTTTGTAATCTGTGATTACTCTAGGTTTGTGTGAGATGAGCTTTGTAATCTTTGATTACTCTAAGTTTGTATGAGATGAGCATTGTAATCTTTGATTACTCAAGCTTTGTGTGAGATGAGCATTGTAATTTTTGATTACTCAATGTTTGTGTGAGATGAGCTTTGTAATCTTTGATTACTCAAGGTTTGTGTGAAATGAGCATTGTAATCTTTGATTACTCAAGGTTTGTCTGAGATGAGCATTGTAATCTTTGATTACTCTAGGTTCATGTGAGATGAGCTTTGTAATCTGTGATTACTCTAGGTTTGTGTGAGATGAGCTTTGTAATCTTTGATTACTCTAAGTTTGTATGAGATGAGCATTGTAATCTTTGATTACTCAAGCTTTGTGTGAGATGAGCATTGTAATTTTTGATTACTCAATGTTTGTGTGAGATGAGCTTTGTAATCTTTGATTACTCTAGGTTTGTGTGAGATGAGCATTGTAATCTTTGATTACTCTAGGTTTGTCTGAGATGAGCATTGTAATCTTTGATTACTCAATGTTTGTGTGAGATGAGCTTTGTAATCTTTGATTACTCTAGGTTTGTGTGAGATGAGCTTTGTAATCTTTGATTACTCTAGGTTTGTGTGAGATGAGCTTTGTAATCTTTGATTCTTCTACGTTTGTATAATATGAGCATTGTGATGTTTGCTTACTCTAGGTTTGTGTGAGATGAGCATTGTAATCTTTGATTACTCAAGGTTTGTGTGAGATGAGCTTTGTCATATTTGATTACTCTAATTTTGTGTGAGATGAGCTTTGTAATCTTTGATTACTCTAGGTTTGTGTGAGATGAGATTTGTAATCTATGATTACTCTAGGTTTGTGTGAGATGAGCTTTGTAATCTATGATTACTCTAGGTTTGTGTGAGATGAGCTTTGTAATCTTTGATTACTCTAGGTATGAGATGAATTTTGTAATCTTTGATTACTCAAGGTTTGTGTGAGATGAGCATTGTAATCTTTGATTACTCAAGGTTTGTGAGATGAGCTTTGTAATCTTTGATTACTCTAGGTTTGTGTGAGATGAGCTTTGTAATCTTTGATTACTCTAGGTTTGTATGAGATGAGCATTGTAATCTTTGATTACTCAAGGTTTGTGAGATGAGCTTTGTAATCTTTGATTACTCTAGGTTTGTGTGAGATAAGCTTTGTAATCTTTGATTACTCAATGTTTGTAACATGAGCTTTGTAATCTTTGATTACTCTAGGTTTGTGTGTGATGAGCTTTGTAATCTTTGATTCTTCTAGGTTTGTATAATATGAGCATTGTGATCTTTGCTTACTCTAGGTTTGTGTGAGATGAGCATTGTAATCTTTGATTACTCAAGGTTTATGTGAGATGAGCCTTGTAATCTTCGATTACTCTAGGTTTGTGTGTGATGAGCATTGTAATCTTTGATTACTCTAGGTTTGTGTGTGATGAGCATTGTAATCTTTGATTACTCTAGGTTTGTGTGTGATGAGCATTGTAATCTTTGATTACTCTAGGTTTGTGTGAAATGAGTTTTGTAATCTTTGATTAATCTAGGTTTGTGTGAGATGAGCTTTGTAATCTTTGATTACTCTAGGTTTGTGTGAGATGAGCTTTGTAATCTATGATTACTCTAGGTTTGTTTGAGATGAATTTTGTAATCTTTGATTACTCAAGCTTTGTGTGAGATGAGCATTGTAATCTCTGATTACTCAAGGTTTGTGAGATGAGCTTTGTAATCTATGATTACTCTAGGTTTGTGTGAGATGAGCTTTGTAATCTTTGATTACTCTAAGTTTTAAAGTCTTAGCTATAATTTGGAGCTCAGTGGCACAACATGTTTGAGAATCCACACTATACTGACATACGACCAAAGTACAAGTTAATTTTGTTGCAGCATTTCACCTATATATAAAGGTGAGGTCTCCGTAAAAGTGAAAACTTTTGGGCAGGATGTAAACAAAAATAAAATAAAACAAACAAATATAAAATTTTACTGGAATATGAAATTTCTAAACTATATGCAAATTTACCCAGTTGTCCATGATTTTCTGGTTCACTCAATAGCAACTTGGGCTCATTATCATGTTGAAAAAACAATCTTGTTTCATGTATAATTTCCTCTTGTTTGCAGAACCTTTGAAGCCCCTTTATGCTGAAATAGCAGAATGGAGAAAAATTCTGTCTCGTTTGGCCAGTTTCCTTCGATCTGTAGATTATCAGATGCTGGAAATGTTGAGACGTCTGGTTCATACTGCCAGCCGTGACCTCCTGGATCATCTTGTGGCATCCTACAACGTGGCCGATGAGGATGAAGAAAAGGTAAGCGTTTTGGTTTACATGTTTTGTGTAGAAGAATCTGTTGTTAGTCCTTCTTTACTTTTGATGTAGTTGTTTACTGGGGAGCTCAGTACAATCTAATTCTGTAAAGTAGTCAGAGATTAGTTTTATTACATGACTGTCTTATCCTCTAGTTTCTGATTGGCTTATTTCATACTTACTGTTCTTGTTCAGTCATTATATTAACCTCAAAATTACTTTGTAGGTTGATATAACAATCCAACAACTAGTACATATTGATTACAATGATGTCATAGTAGAAATGATGTCATAGTAGGAATGATGTCATAGTAGGAATGTTGTCATGATTTCTATTGTTTTACATCTCACTACCTTTATCCAGTGTAATCATTAAAAGTATCTGACATAATTGTTCCTTTCCATATTTCATTAATATAAATTAGTCAGGTAAGATAATTATGTAATAAAACAATTGGTGACTTTTGATGAGATTGACACCCTGATTTATAAACCCTGTCGAAGTAATATTCACCAAGGCCAATGGTCGAGGTGAATATCACTTTTCCTGGGGTTGATAAATCCAGGTGTCAACTGATATAAAAAGTCAACATTTGTATAGTGCTTTCACTGTGTTATCAATTAGAACTTGTTTTCTTGTTGCTATCAGTTGTTTAAAAATAAAAATCAAAACTTTTGGATTTGTCTATCATTATTTTTCCATATATATATATATATATATATATAAAAAAAAAAACTTGCTAGTGAAAATCAGCATGAAGTGGTAGCATTATCTTAAGTATGCATTAAACTACCTGGATCAGGTGACATCCCAGTAAATCATGTAAAAGCTGAAAGTTTTCATTTACGTACAGTTTGACATTGCAATAGAAAATATAGAATAGATAGCCCTTTCCTTTATTTACGACTAGTCAAGGTAATGTGGCTTTAATCTCTGAACTAAAAAATCTTGAGTTTTATCTGAAATGTACATATCAAAATTCTGTGTTGTTTCCCATCATAGCATCAAATGCAATTGAAAGCAGTAAGGAGGTTTGAGGTAAGTGATATAAGTTTCTTGGGATATTGGACAAGAACAAAATCTGCACTGCATAGTACATCAGGTATGGGCAGAAAAATAGAGTTGTTACATTTGAAATGTTCCTTGCTGTGTTCACAATTTCAATGCATTTTTTGTATGGATGTGAATTAAGAAAATGGATGTCACTTTCAAATGACAAATAATTTCATTTGCATATTGATTAGGTATTGATATTACAAAAGTATGAATACCCAGTATTTTGTTTGTGTATGAAACTATACATATTAAGGGAAAAAGTCAAATGATGAAAATGAAATCAATATAGTATCATTTTTGTGAATTTTCTTTAAATGTTTTACAAGAAATAATTTGAATATGGTACAGAAATTTGCTTGTTTTCAAATTTTCATAGATGCATGTATCCTTTTCGATAATTCAAAATTTGACCACTTGAAATTCAGTTTGAAACATAAACTTTTGTCAGCAATATTATATACATGTTTGTACTTGTTTAAGATGTAAAATATAACTGCGGCTGAACCATTAGCACTTTAGTATATTTTTGTGACAGTCCTTGCTTACAGGCCAAACATTGTGGTTTTTTCATTATTTAATTATATTTTATTATTTTATTATTTATGGAAACCTATATTTGCCTCAAAATCAAGACTTTTAGACTCTGTCATATTTAGTAACTTTTGCTTTCAAGGATGTAAACATCATTCTCATTTAGGTCAGGTGTTTGCGCATAGTGATAGGCGCTGACAGAGTAAAAATGATATGTTGTCGAAGGCAATTTCAATTTTGCAAATATCAATCACATAGATAGATTGCATTGTAAAATGGTTGTTTTGCACTTGCGTCATCAAATTTCACAATGTCGTTGTTGAATTTACATGTTCAAGTTGTTGTATGAAACACGTATGATTCATAATTTGCAATTATGTTCTATTTGACAAAGATTGGCATCATACACATGTACATATACACTATTTCCTTACATTTTATACTCTTATGATCAAAATTGAATTCTAAGAGATAAAGAAAGGAAAATTGAATAAACAATTTTTTCATCAAAATGTCATAGCAGAAATTGGTAATGTAAAATGTGTATCATGTTTTAAGTCACCAGATTTGTTCAGGTGACCAATGTCAATGCTGACGGCGATTATATGTTAATGCTCTTATTGTATTGTCTGATTCACATCAGATGATGGCGGAGTAACCTTTTGATTATCATGCAGATGATTCTACTCACTTTTCGGTTATGACAAGTTCCACGGGAAAAACGTTTTATTCCTCATTGGATATTATCTTATATATGGTGACAAGGAGGAACGATTACTCTACCCAGTGTAATTTTAATGTTATGCTTTATAACCTAAAGTTAAACTAGTCAAGGTCAAGAAAGGGTTCACAAGATTCGACCCCGCCAGCTTATATGGATTTGACAATAGCGTAAGCAAGACTATTGTCCTACAATGTTTACTACATAGTAGTGATGAAGAAATATGTTTCTAATTCTATAACAGTAAAATTTCATTGTTCAGTGGTCAATTCACTGTTTAACAGAGGCACATTCAAATGGTGCTAGAAATAAAACAAAACAAAAATCCAGAACCATAGTACAATCCTAGTATAGTTTACAAAGAAAATGGTAGAATTCTCTGTTTGATTTAGCTGTTACCAAGATTGCTGGTTAACTCTTTTCTGAGTTATCACAATGCTTCACAATTTCAACCATGCCACCTTTAGAACTAAAGAACAATCCTACCCTGATTTAGAACATTGGTAGACTGAAAATCCATGTTTTATGTATTATATAGTATGTATTATTTTACCAGAGTGTCAGGCATTGTCAATTTGTTTTAGCTGTTACCATGGCTATGTATGTTGTTAGTTTTAAATCACAATGGTTTGCAACTTAAATTATATCACCTTTAGCTGTTTTACAAAATTTTAATGTACGCTAATTTTTTTACAAAGGTTTTAACACCATTCATGTGCCCACAAATGAATATAACAAAAATTCACATGAAATTAAACTGATACTCACTGGACTGAGTTTTCACCGGAATTTCACATGAAGAAAATTTGCCAAGTATCTGTTATTGGTGTATTATACATGTCACATTACAGTAATTCTCTTGTATACACACACCAACAGGCTTCTTCTTATGCCTCATCTGAACCCAGCTCCAGATCCTCAACACCAGTAGTCATCATGCTCAAGAGGGTTACATTTCAAAAAGTATTTCTCTTGTTATAGTTTTAAGTGCATGATTAGGCCTGACCAAAAAATGTGTGTGTTTCTAACTACTCACGGTCTAAAATGTGATATGTCTGTTAGTGGTTTTTTTTCATATCTTTAATTTTTTAAAACAGTTTTAACTCAGTACTTGTATATACATGAATGCCAGATAAAGAAATATCTATCTCTAATCAACACTATTTCTGAGGACTATGTGAAAGGATTTCCAAAATAAAGGTGATTCTTTTTCTGTAAATTAGAGACCAATTGTAATATTGAATTTTTCTTGAATTTGTTTAGAATGTAAGGGTGGCAAAATAAATTGCCTCTCAAATTTAAGTTTGTTTTTTTTGAGTAACTAGAAACACACATGTATTTTATTTTGGCCTTATACCATAATGCTTCGTTAATACATTTTGTGCGGAATATCAGATATTAACATACAGGTTTTTTCATAACCAAGAAATAACTGTTTGTATGATTATTCCAGGTTGTTTATTTTATTTATGTGTCAATATCTGTTTAACTTTGAATATATAAGCTCATAAGAAAGTAACTATGAAAGAACAAAATATGGTATTTGGAATGTTTGTCCCCCTATATAGTATTTTAAACTCCTGTAAAAGCCAGTGACATTATGATCATGATAACTAAGTAGGAAATAGAGTTGACCTTGTCATGTCCCCAGTACAATGTCCTAGTGCTGTGAAGTTTATCTTTAATCTTTCTTTATTTTGTTTTATTTTATTATAATAATTAAGGCCGGTTTTTTCACAGATTTTTAGGTACAAGGGTAAAAATTTTACACCAAGATCCTCTGCCATGTTTGGTTGGAGTGGCATGATAACCCTTTAAACCCCACAGATAAAATTAGACTGGTCCAATACAACAGATAAGAGTATTCTAATAAGATATTTAGGGGTGATAAGGTTAAAGAATATTTACTGTACTAGCCAAAATCCAAGTGGAAAGTTCACTGTTGCTTCTTTTTAATGCAGATTGCTTTGAATTGTTTGTGTGAAATATTATATGGAAATGACTAATTAATGTGTGCATTTGTGAAACATTGTCCTATACAACATAAATTTTGAGTTATTTTGGTCATTGATCTAACACCCCTCACCTTGAAATGCTGTTATTTATTGTGTCAGCTTAAACCTCTTTACCAAATTTATGCTGAGGTGTGAAAACGTGAAATAGTAAACTTAAAAAATGCTGTTTAGGTATTTACACAATTTTGCATCAATTTACTTTTCTATTCTGGCCAGAAATTCTGATATTTGTCCTTAAGAGTAGAATATGGAGCAAGTACTATCACAGTTGAGGCCAACTTTGTGATACAAAACTACATGTAAAATGTAGTTTTAAAGGGTCAAAGAGAGGCAAAATGTAAAACTTTTGTTTAAATTTTTTTCTTCTGAAGAACCATTAGGCTGACATCAACCAAATTTGGCAGGCAACCTTTTTATGGAAAGCTACTTCAAGTTTGCAAAAATTTTAGGATTATCTCCCCTTGGTCACACATAAGGGGCAAAAAGGGGGTAAAATTGTATACTTCTTAAAAATCCTGTCTCACAAACCAGTGAATGGATTTGCTTCATCTTTGGTAATGAGGTCTATAGACCAATCTTAATATTCATAGTATTCGAAAACGAGGCTTAAGTAGGCAGAGTATGTAAACAATATGGCAGCACCCATTGACGAACAAAGCGTGTATTGCAACGGTGCGATTTATCATGTTTGCCACATGTAGATTTCAGTTTTATTGAAAGATTTTTATCAAACATGTCAAATACCCCATGGAGAGGGCAGATACACAAAGGATTCGAGTTTTACAGTGAGGGATTTATCCATGCGATAAGGCCTGATTATCGCTATATTCCTATAGACCCTACCACAGGAGTATGAAAGGCCCGGTATAGCAGGCTACTAAATAACAAGTGCGCTGGGATTTTCAGACTCCTGTGTCCCTACTACTGGCATTCTGTTAGGGTTTATATGTTGCTGCCAATACTACCAACAATAATAAATTGCCAAGACCAGATTTGTCGGACTACGATCGATATCCCTATCATTTCTGTACTAGGCCTTCTTATAGTCTATCATTCATAACAGTAGGACAGAATTCTGCCTTGATTTTAAGTCACTCTTTTTGGGGGGGTAAAAAAAGTAACAAAAAATCCACAATGCAATCCTCTATTCATCTACTTTCAAACTTCCTGATTCCATCTACTTTCAAACTTCCTGATTAAACTGTCGTGCAACTTCAGTTTTTTGCAAAACACATTACCAGGTGAGCTCCTACAGGCCCCTTGGGCCTCTTGTTAGACTTGGGATAAAATGAGGTGCACCAATTTATCATATTTGAGTTGCACCAATTCATCATACTTGGGATGAAACAATTCATCGTGTTTGTGATGCACCATCCATCATACTTAATTCTTCAGGTGCACCAATTCATTGTACTAGGGTGCACCAATTCATCTTACTTGGGGTGCACCAATTCATCTTACTTGGGATGCACCAGTTCATTATATTTGGGGTGCACCAATTCATCATACTTATGTTCACCAATTCATCCTTCTACAAGTGCCCCTGTTCATCATACTTACAATGTAGGTTCACAAATTCATCTTTCTTCAAGTGCACCAATTCAGCATGCTTTTGTGTACCAATTTATAATACTTAGGTGCACCAATTCATCATACTTTGGTTGCACCAATTCTTTATATTTGAGGTGCACCAATTCATTATATTTGGGATGCAAGAATTTTCTTACTTGGGTGCACCAATTCATTATATTTGAGTTGGTAAATACATTATATATAATCAAAGAGCACAGTCATCTTGTGATTAATAAAAATCATTTTCAGCACCAGGTTACAGTGGGTGCTTATAACATCTTGAAATATATCTTACTGGTGCAATAGTGTTTAAAATGAACGTGATATTTATACAACAAGGCATGACTGTATTCAAGTTACATATACATGTATACATATATACAAAATCATGTATTTAAAAAAATATTTATAGCAAATTAAATTTGTCATATTTTCAGTTTTTTCATATTATCTTGTTTGATATAAAATATTTACACTTCACAATAGTGGCTAATATTATACATGATATAATTCTATGTTAATATATGTAGATTATATACATATGTATGTCTTTATTTCAGGGACAATTCTAATTGTAGATATTTTATAAAATGGCTGTGTCTTGTTTAATGCTTTTTTGTACTGACAGATTCATCCAATGAGAATCTCTTATCTTTGTCATGTGACATATTAAATGATGTAATTCTGTTTCCAAGTGGAATCTTTGTCATATTTTTGTAACAAGACATTCCAGGGACATTGATCTTTAAATATTAAATTTAATTTTGAAATTTAATTTTTTATTAATACTGCGAATCTTTGATACATTTATAGATGAGCGATACAGTTGATTCCCAAATGTCCGATCGTAGTGACAGTGTCTCCACAGTGGCCAGCAGGTAACTATCACATAATAAATCAATATATACTTTTTGATCAATATTTGATGTCATGTTTCTTAAATATTTGTCTACCTTCAAGATAAGTTCCAGGTAAAAATAATATTACAAAAGGTCTGTGTCATGAACAAATCCCTGTAGGATACTTGGTGTGTAATATGTGGATGTGAGAAGTTGTCATGGTGAAGTGGTTTAATTATTATGATTTAAGGCCACTTATTCTAAGTGGGAAATTATTATGATTTTAAAATGCCTCATATTCTAAATAGTTTAATCATGATTTAAGGCCTCATAATCATATTCTAAGTGGTTTAGTTATTGCGATTTCTGTCCTCATATTATTCCCATTTTTGAGTTGAATCTTGCCCTTTTCTTCATTGATTATAAGCTTGCCTATTTGGAGAAAGCTATATCATTGAAATTGCTTTGATAATGACAAGATATTAATTTTCATTTGCAGAGATTTTTGCAAATTTGGTCACCTAGTAAATATTTGTATTGTGGTTTGTGTTTTTGAACTGTAGTAACAACACTATATGTCTATGAAGTGTTTGTACAAGAAATTTGGAATGCAAAGCACTGCTTATCAGCATTCTCTATACGGACTTTAACTTCACACCATTTATTAGCTCACATGATTGCTCATGTGAGCTATTGCAATCACTCTTTGTCCGTCGTGCGTTAAACATTTACATTTTAAACTTCTTCTTAAGAACCACTGAACCGATTGCCTTTAAACTTGGTACACATGTTCCTTATGATGTCCTGACCAAGTTTTGTTGTTTTTTGGGCTGATCTGATAATTCAGGATGGCCATCCTGGCATCTGATTAGCTGAGACACTTTCAACTTCTTATTAAGAACCACTGAACCAATTGCCTTCAAACTTGGTACACATGTCCCGACCAAGTGTTGTTGTTTTTATTTTTTGGCCAATTTGAAAATCCAAGGTGGCCACCCTGGCGTCTGATTGGCTGAGGCATTTCCAACTTCCTCTTAAGAACCACTGAACCGATTGCCTTCAAAGGTGGTACACATATTGTATGCTGAACAAGTGTTGTTTTTCAGGCTGATCTGAAAAACTTAGATGGCCATCCTGGCCTCTGATTGTCTGAGATATTTTCAACTAAATCTTAAGAACCACTGAACCAGAACACCTTAATTAAAGACATATTGCTCTTTGCCAAAAATGTTGATTGTCCACACTTTCATCATTACTATGAAATGTATATTAGTCACATGGAGATCCTGTGAACTGGATGTACTTCAGGCTGTAGAACCCCTTATTTACACAATTATAACCCTTTGTTAAATTTGTGATGGCCTCTCTATGAAGTAACATGATTAACTTTTGTAATTCAGTATTGATCACATTACAATGTGCAATGCCCACAATCTATGGTATGCAAATTGCCATAATGTCACTAACAGATTGTCTTGAAAATCTGAAATCCAAAGACACCAAGCCTTCTGATCAGCATAACCTTAATAAGAAGTCTCATTGTTTGCACAGATCCACCACCATTGCTTAATTCTCTTTAGCTCAGTAATATTTAACTTTTTATCCAGACATCTTGTGCATTTGATTTCTAACTTGCCACAAATTATCCTCATGAAGTCCCTATCATGTACTGCTACTTATGGTGCTCAAGCCTATGAAAAGCTCAGACATTACCTCCTGCAAATCATGTGAGCGTCAAGGCCCATGGGCTTCTTGTATGAAAATCATATAGTTATACTGGGGACATGTACATTGTATAATTCTGTTTATATATGTTCAGTATTACCCTTCCAACTTGCAAAATTAAAGTCTTTTACAACTTCAAAATTGTGAATCTATGTTTTCATTAAAATCTTTGAAGATTTAAAATTTGAAATCAATGCATGTAGAAATATTCCAGAAAATATGGATATGTGAAATAGAATAGTCATGAAATACCAGTATACAATAAGTGCAGATTTGTAGAATACCCTTGGTGTTAGCGACTTGGTTCAACTTTTGGGGTTACTTGTTTAAGAGGCTAACCGGTCAGTAACTAATGCTGTCAGGATGCTGAATGCTAGTTCTTCATATAACACTGATGTTGTATATTCAAATCGTGAAATCAATTAATATTTTTCCATATTTTGTCTCTTTTAACTTTTTTCATCAAAGTGTATGTACTAGGCAAGCTGTGTTGTAATCAGACATAAGTCTTGTTGACGTAAAGTAGCCAGATAACATATAAATACTCATGTATTCATCCAGAAATTTTTATTGGAGAATTCTAGTTTTGACTTAAATCTTAAGCCTTTCAATCCCACAGACCAGCATAGACTAGTCCAATACATCAGAAAAGAATATATCACCTAGATATTTAGGGGTGAAAGGATTAAGATTGTTTCATGATCCTGTGCCCAGGACATTATATATATTTACAGTTTCATCCTTTTTTATAATCAGCAGGCGATCCAATCGGTCAAGGAACAAATCTAAGTAAATCTATTTATAGCTTTGATATGATTTCCTGTACTATATGTTGTTGATTAAAGTTAATATTTATGAATATCTGAAACCTGTCTAATCATTTATCTAATTTTCTCTTTGTGGAATTTTACATGAAAAATTTGGAGGGAAATTCATATAACTGTAAACATTGAAATGGTCACTTTAGGTGTTACAGTGGAAACTGGCTATAAAGACCACCTAACTGACTGGCTCATAGTGGTCTAATTAGCAACGTGATCTTTTGAGTGAAGGTCTGGACTAACTTAATATTCATTAAGAAATTTTCAAAAGACTGATCAATTACAGTCTGCAGTTTGGGATGATTTTCTAATCTAACTTATGTACATTGCCTTTGACTCACTGGAACAAAATGTCCAGGGAGGTAATGTCATGCCTCCGACATCATCAGCATTGTCATTGTCATCTGTGGCATCCAAATATTTCACATGTGCTTTTCTTCATGTTCTTATGATCTGCCCTTTCAGTTGATACCATGACCTTTGACCTTGTGACCTAGATAATGCCATTTGACCTACTTGTTAGTCCAAATTTCAGTATATGAGATACAATGTTGTCATTGGTGAGCTGTGTTGCCTTTTGATAACTCTTGTTTCCACTTACACTAACTCCAGAAGTTAGCCCAGGTTAAAATATCCTAGTTTAAATTTGTTATGAAGGTTTATGTCATTGAACTTATGATGAATTTAACTTACGATGAATCGAATTTACGATGAATTTAAATAAAAAAATTTATCATGGTCAACATTCTGGAACATTTTCGAGAGAGTTATGGGATTTTCAGATCTCAATGAATTGCTGAGTTCCTTAGGGCATATTTTTTCTGAACCACATCTTGCTAAATGATGGCTTAATTAATTTTGCCAAAATTGTAATAGGTTAGCCAGGTTTCACTTATTTAATCATTTGACAAGAAATTAGTGAAAGTGATTAGTTTTTTTGAAAATAACATAATTAGTTGGTATTTGGTCATTTAAATAACAAAACTCAGTGTCTTACAATGCATGACTGTTGTACATTTCAAGTGTCAATTTCACTGAAGATAACTTTTTAATTAAGAGTGAGGTTTAACATTACAACCCAACCCCATAAATTTGAGAATGTTCTTAAGTATAAGATTATGTTTACATCAGCTTATATTAACATCTAAACATAAATCTTATTTTGAAATCTCTATGACTGAGCAGATCAAGTTAGAAACATTGTAAGACTAAAAACATTCCCAAGTTTTATTGTGATGGACTTAATATTACAGTACATAAGCTTGATATTGTTAATCTGTTGTTATCTGCTTTTGTATAACTGACATAAAAAGCCTGCTAATTGGTGTGACATTTGTCTGTATGGTAATTAATTTAATTAATACCATTGGTGTTCTATGATTTGATGGAGTATTACAGGGTAAATGTATAAATCTCCCCCTTTAGGAGGCCTCTGTGGGAAGATGGTTGGAGCATCATACTTTATTTCATCTTTCATCTCGACTTTTCAGCTTGTTTTCATTGTAAGCATGTGCAATCAGCAAATTTTCACTTGTACAGCGGCTGCCAGTTTTCAGTGATGGAGGAGAGAACTTGGTCACAATGTACACAAGAAAAGACCACCAGCTTTCCACAACTAAACTGGCAATCTGTCTTGCTAATCAGCTGAATTTCCAGCAGAGCTCAAATCCGTGCTGACTAGATGTTGTGAGAGACTTCATGATTTAAAGCTTGATGCTCTAACAACTTTACCAAAGTGCCCCACTACATCAAAATATAAGTGTATAATAGTGTACATACAAGTATTGACTGAAACAATGTAGAATTGGCGATTCTTATTATTTACTTCTTTCTTCTGTTTTCCTAGCATATCTCCAAGAAGAACTCAGGAGTGAGTCTCGTTGTCGTATTTACCTTATGTAACATCTATGTGTATACTTAGTCCTTAGTTTGCAAAATTATGAGCATGTTCGTATATGTGACTTAAATGTAGTCCTTCATATCCACTTTGAAAATGTCTTTAATCTATGTTTGTAACCTGTGATTTGTATTTCTGATGAATATCATTTTTTTTTTCAAACAAAACTTAGTCATTATTTGTTTTTCCCTTATATTAATTCATATCTTGCTGTGGGACTTGTTACTCTCTAATCCTCCACTCCTTGTTTGTCAAAAAAACCCAATTTCCAAGGTATTGATACATGTGTTTACCTACTAACATTTCATGTACATCGTTAACACCTCCACAAAAGTACATGTGTACATCGTTACCACCTCCACAAAAGTACTTGTATTTCATTAACACCCCCACAAAAGTACATGTGTATTTCATTAACACCTCCACAAAAGTACATGTTTATTTCATTAACACCCCCACAAAAGTACATGTGTATTTCACATCTGAATCCATTATACCTTTTCATTGATCTCAAGCTGTCAACCCCAATTCACTCTTCCACGCCCCGCCCACTCATGGCAACGGCTCTGACGTATTTCAACCTCCGTCAACACTGTAAACATTTATGGCGACCGAACACTGAGATGAGGGGGCTTAACCTGATTCCAAATGATTTATTGATATTAAACATCAAAGTTATAGTTATGAAACATATTGATTTACTGTAGAGAATTATAGGGATTGATCCAGGAATTTTCAAAGTATTTTTGGGCTAAACCCTTCTCACCGCCGTTCTGATTTATCTATTTAGATCTGTTTGGCCCTTTGGAATGCTAATGAGTTGTCATCTTTTTTTGTTGATATCTGGTGGGAAATGTTCATTTATATAGTAGTTTGTACCTCTCAGTTCTCTGTATTATTTCTATAAATAGCTGGAAAATCAATAACAAATTTCTTTAAGTTTTCGCTCCTCGATCTGCTCAGCGACAATATTCTAGACTGGAAGGCCTCGATCCAAGCATGGGGCTTGTTGTCAGATAGTGTGTGGAAGCTTCCGAATTTCCTAATTTTTGTTTTTAAAAAGTACTGAGGGATGCTTGTATTGAATAACAATCTATAAAAAGTTGTATAATACTAATAGTGTAACTCTCACCGCTGTCTCCTTGAACAAGTTTTCGATCTGTATCCCAAGGCACTGCAGGGATCAAAAGCATGCCCCCTCCCTCTTACCTGAAATCCTGCATCCGCCTATGCATATTTAAACCGGGGAAAACTCAGGTGCTCATGTTTAATGGAGCAAATGTGTAACAACCGGGAACCCAGTTTTTAAATAATATTTAAATAATAATAATAATAAAAAAACAAAACACATTTTAACTGGTGTAGATTTTGGATAGGGTTAAATTGCAGTTTGAAATATATATATATATATATATATATATTCAGCATGGGTTATTTAAACGGGTCCAGTTAAAAAATCAATGCACTTTAATGAATTGATAGATGCCTGCATGTGATTTCTTTTTCTTTTAGCATTATTAACGTAGTTCCCACATGGATTGTATTTTGACCAGTCATTGCTTCGTCAGTTGGTTTCTAAACAGACCCGAAGTCACTAAATTTACTCAGTAGGTCTACTCAAGTTCAACTAACTTTTCATGATTTTAATGTAAAACGTGCAAAATTTATTCTGTAAGTGGACATGTTTGAATATTGACAGCATATATTGAATATAATGATAAAAATTATTGCTCATTTGAAGAAAACTTCAGAAATATTTAAAAATTGTTTGAGTACTGTACTCATCGTATATTTATTCATTTTTATGGGAAAATTATACCTAGACTTCTATAAGAGTTACGCAAAACTATTTATGTAAATGATGGAAATAATGTTTCCTAATCACTCAAACCTATCTAAGTTTTACAAACAGTCATATAGTCAATGTAATGAAATAAACTGAGTTGAGCTTGGGTATTGAGTAAATTTGGTGACTTCTGGCCCAGATCATCACTTTTGAACTGCCTTGTGAAAAATGATTGGCTTTGTTAAGCTCAAATGATTTACATTTTAAATTATAAATGTATATATGGAATAAAAGTAACTTTATCCATTCTCTTGGGGTAGCGAGTGTCGCTGTTTGATATCACCCACACAAAATGTTTAACCATTCTTATTTCAGTAAGTGAAATCCAGCTGCCGTTTGCGTGCATCATTGTAAGTCAGATTTGGAGTTTGACGGAGGTAATGGCAGATAATCATTCTGCCAATCAGATTTGCCCTATAAGCACAGCAACAGCTGTTGCTAATGGCATTGTGGAAGAGTGAATACCAAATGACCACAGTTTTTCCATGTATAATACACTTTCTTACCCAATATTTAATAATATTTTTTACCTGTCCTTAATACATAGAAAATAATTAATCAACTTTTTTTACTCTTGAAAAAAGTGCAATTGGAAGAAAGAGCATGCACCAAGTGTAAGTTGAAATGTACTGAAGTTTACATACTTGAAATACATCACTTTCCCCCTACATTGTATTACATCATGTACATTTAAATCTGGATTTATTTTCAATCTTAAACCTTTTTTTTGTTTTGATAAACATTAAATGGTAATTCTAAGTACTTGCATCCCAGTAGCTGAATAGAGACAGATGCACGGTGAAAGGTGTTAGTTAAGGAAAGGATCCAGGATTTCTTTACCATAAATTTATGAGATCTTTATTTTTGACAAGAAATATGGAAAAAACCTTAATGAATCAGTTTTTACATTAACAAATATTACATTTTGAAAATTTTGTATTTAAAAAAAAAATCACTTTTCAATCACCAACCATCAGAATTTTTAATCATTCTGAAGGGCAAGTTTTCTGGAAATCTTTATATCAGAATTTTTTCCTTGTTCTGAAGGGCAAGTTTTCTGAAAGTCTCTATATCAGAATTTTACTTGTACTGAAGGGCAATTTTTCTTGAAGTCTCTATATCAAAATTTTTACTTGTTCTGAAGGGCAAGTTTTCTGAAAGTCTCTATATCAGAATTTTTACTTGTTCTGAAGGGCAAGTTTTCTGGAAGTCTTTGTATCAGAATTTTTACTTGTTCTGAAGGGCAAGTGTTCTGGAAGTCTTTATGTACTTGCCAGTTTACAAATATCAGTTGTCTTTTATGATAATTATCATATATTATTTATGTGATAACATATCATATATGCCTTTTACAAATACACATTTCATTTCATAAAATATATTACAGTAAATGCTTTTATAAAATGCTAATGATGATTAGTGTTAGAGTGGTCGACTTGCAAGCAGGGGGTCCAAGGATAGACCCCCAATACTTGGTCATACCAATATAAGACTTTATAAAATGGTTGTGACTGTTCAATGTGTTCCTTTGCCAATTGATCAGCATACAAATTGAAAGTCATTAATTTGTTTGGATGAGACTTAAAACCAATATCCCATGTCATGAAAGGTTTACAGCACATAAATGAACCCTCACTACATTGCTGTCAGGCCATAGCACAGGTCAAAACTTTGATGCAATTAATCTAAAGGCGGTGACATCTCCATATACATATATAAGTGAAGAGTTTGGTGGGATGTAAAAAATACCGTAAACAAAAAATTGCCAAACAGTATTTCATGGTTCTCTCAACTTTAAACAAATTTTTTATCTACATCTGAATTCAATTTTGAAAAGGGACCTAGGGTTATTGGAAAAACATTTATTTCAGAATTATTTTAGTTTTCATGAACTGATTATTTCTTGTCTGAAAATCTGAACTTTTCCCATCAGAAATGTGCTAAATGACTTTCATTTGTCCATCTGCAAAATTGACTGATACTGGACAAGTGTGATTGTAGAGCCCTCCTAAATTCCTGGATCCTTTTTGTAGATGACTGAAATCTTGAATCACTTGTATTATCATTAAGGTTTACTTCATGCTAGTGTATGTGTAAGCTAGTTCATTATTACTGGTATGTATCTATTCATAATCATTATAACAATTTTTGGTTATTTCTCATATTTTTTAAAATAATGTATACAAAATGTTCACAAACATACATGTATATGTAACTTCAGTAACTTTTTTATCATTATTTTGTCCTATTTACATGTAAATGACTGATATGTGAAATAGAAATACTGTACATGTTATATTTTCTATTAAATGCACTCTTTCAGCTATGGTAAGGTATTGTCCAGTTCACATAAGTTGGTGGCATAGAGTAACCTTTTTATTTTCATAGGTATGATTCTACTCACATTTTGGTTGAGACCGACTACACAGGAAATATTTTATTCGGTACTGGATATCTGTATCTGTGGTGACAAGTAGGAACCATAACTCCTGGGGGTCGAGTCAAAATGTAGGACATTGCAATATTTTGCCAGCATAGAAATTTGTTGGGACCAGGCGCATTTGTGTTTCAAAAACACATCTTGTTTCCCCATGCATCTTTTTGAAAGATTATTCAGGTTTTTAAAATGTTCAAATGAAAAATATATTTCAGGTAACAGAAATATTTCATGATAAGAAAATGATTATTAGAATTTTACAATATTCTGTGTCAGGACACCCCTGAACTGAACTTACACAAAATTTGCATTTAGAAAAAACAACAACATGTATTTACATTCAGTTTTAATATTTCGGGATAAAAATCATCTTATTTCATTGTAAAGGCCTTTCTCTGGAACAAGTACAGGAACATCCCATTTTCCAAGACATCAGCAATCCACATCAAAAGAATACGAGATCCCACATTTTGATTTTGACGAGCCAGAAATTGTTGAGGGACCACCTGATGTTGATGAGGTAATGTTTCAGATGAAAATGTTTAATCACAAATTTATTTTGCTAAAAAAAAAAAAAAAAAAAAAAAAAAAAAAAAAATGGGCATGTCACTGTAGATGTACAAGGTGACTGTTATATTTACGTAGATGTACATGTTGACCGTTATCCCCACAGACATACATGTTTTACGTAGATATACGTGTTGACCGTTATCCCCACAGACATACATGTTTAAGTAGATGTACGCATTGACCGTTATCCCCACAGACACACATATTTATGTAGTTGTATGTGTTAACCGTTATCCCCACAGACATACATGTTTAAGTAGATGTACGTGTTGACCGTTATCCCCACAGACATACATGTTTAAGTAGATGTACGTGTTGACCGTTATCCCCACAGACATACATATTTATGTAGATGTACGTGTTGACCATTATCCCCACAGACATACATATTTACGTAGTTGTACGTGTTGACCGTTATACCGTTAAACATACATATTTATGTAGATGTATGTGTCGACCGTTATCCCTATAAACATACATATTTACGTAGATGTATGTGTTGACTGTTATACCTATAAACATACATATTTATGTAGATGTACGTGTCGACTGTTTTCCCTATAAACATACATATTTATGTAGATGTACATGTTATACCTTTAAACATACATATTTATGTAGATGTACACATATTTACGTAGATGTACATGTCGACTGTTATCCCTACAAACATACATATTTATGTAGATGTACGTGTTGACCGTTATACCGTTAAACATACATATTTACGTAGATGTACGTGTTGACCATTATCACTATAAACATACATATTTATGTAGATGTACGTGTTGACCTTTATACCGTTAAACATACATATGTAGATGTACGTGTTGACTGTTATCACTATAAACATACATATTTACGTAGATGTACGTGTTGACTGTTATCACTATAAACATACATATTTATGTAGATGTACATGTTGACTGTTATCACTATAAACATACATGTATTTACGTAGATGTATGTGTTGACTGTTATCACTATAAACATACATATTTATGTAGATGTACATGTTGACTGTTATCACTATGAACATACATATTTATGTAGATGTATGTGTTGACCGTTATCCCAACAGACATACATATTTACGTAGTTGTACGTGTTGACCGTTATACCGTTACATACATATTTATGTAGATGTACGTGTTGACCATTATCCCCATGAACATACATATTTATGTAGATGTACGTGTTGACCTTTATACTGTTAAACATACATATTTATGTAGATGTACGTGTTGACCATTATCACTATAAACATACATATTTATGTAGATGTACATGTTGACTGTTTTCCCTATAAACATACATATTTATGTAGATGTACGTGTTGACCATTATCACTATAAACATACATATTTATGTAGATGTACATGTTGACTGTTATCACTATAAACATACATATTTACGTAGATGTACGTGTTGACCATTATCACTATAAACATACATATTTACGTAGATGTACATGTTGACTGTTATCACTATGAACATACATATTTATGTAGATGTACGTGTTGACCTTTATACTGTTAAACATACATATTTATGTAGATGTACGTGTTGACTGTTATCACTATAAACATACATATTTATGTAGATGTACATGTTGACTGTTATCACTATAAACATACATATTTATGTAGATGTACATGTTGACTGTTATCACTATAAACATACATATTTATGTAGATGTACATGTTGACTGTTATCACTTTAAACATACATATTTATGTAGATGTACATGTTGACTGTTATCACTATGAACATACATGTATTTACGTAGATGTATGTGTTGACTGTTATCACTATAAACATACATATTTATGTAGATGTACATGTTGACTGTTATCACTATGAACATACATATTTATGTAGATGTATGTGTTGACCGTTATCCCCACAGACATACATATTTACGTAGTTGTACGTGTTGACCGTTATACCGTTACATACATATTTATGTAGATGTACGTGTTGACTGTTATCACTATAAACATACATATTTATGTAGATGTACATGTTGACCATTATCACTATAAACATACATATTTATGTAGTTGTACGTGTTGACTGTTATCACTATAAACACATATTTACGTAGATGTACGTGTCGACTGTTATCACTATAAACATACATATTTATGTAGATGTACATGTCGACTGTTATCACTATAAACATACATATTTATGTAGATGTACGTGTTGACCGTTATCCCGTTAAACATACATATTTATGTAGATGTACACATTGACATGTTATCACTATAAACATCACATATTTACGTAGATGTACGTGTTGTGCCATTTCACTATAAACATACATATTCCTGTAGATGTACGTGTTGACCGTTTTTCCAATTTAAACATAGATATTTCCCAATTTGTACGTGTTGACTGTTATCACTATTAAACATACATATTTACGTAGATGTATGTGTTGACTGTTATCACTATAAACATACATATTTATGTAGATGTACATGTCGACTGTTTTCCCTTTAAACATACATATTTAAGTAGATGTATGTGTCGACTGTTATCACTATAAATATACATATTTATGTAGATGTACATGTCGACTGTTTTCCCTATAAACATACATATTTATGTAGATGTACACATATTTACGTAGATGTACATGTCGACTGTTTTCCCTATAAACATACATATTTATATAGATGTACATGTCGACTGTTTTCCCTATAAACATACATATTTATGTAGATGTACATGTCGACCGTTATACCTTTAAACATACATATTTATGTAGATGTCCCACATATGGCCCGTATATACATGTCGACTGTTAGTTGAACAAAAGTGCATATTTATGTAGATGTACATGTCGACTGTTATCCCTATAAACATACATATTTATGTAGATGTACATGTTGACTGTTTTCCCTATAAACATACATATTTATGTAGATGTACATGTCGACTGTTTTCCCTACAAACATACATATTTATGTAGATGTACATGTCGACTGTTATCCCTACAAACATACATATTTATTGTGCACACATTGATCATGTTGATATTGAAATCACTATTCAGGTTCTTTTCTTTGGTGTGTGCAGTTCTGATATAATGCCCCATTCCTGATGACAAAATGTAACATTTTTTCCAATTTCTGGCAAGAAAGTTCCCAATTTTTAACCTCTGTGTGAGAAGATTAACTTCTGTAAATACTTCAAAAGCTAAAGAAAAAAAAAAGAAAAAGAAATGTAGTTGTATTTTTTCAGCTTTGTGAATTTGAATTAATTAAACACAAAAATATCAGAGAAATTATCTTTAGATACCTGTATATTTAATAGCTGTCATACTTTTCTAAGTAGTTGAAAAAAAGTGCAAATTTCTCAATTGGAATGGTGCAGGCCCCTGTTTCTGGAGAGAAAAACCCCTGCTTTTTTTGAAACTAATGAAGGGAAAAGAAATATTGTTCTTTAAGGATACATATACAAACTCACAGAAGAGATTTGTTTTTCCTTTCTATTTCAAACACAGAAATGTGAGAAATGATTGTTGCTAACGTTACAGGTTCTGAAAGAAATCCAACTTAAAGATGTAGTAGAGGAAATTGTCCGTCCTGTATTCAGTGTACAGTTAGTACTGAACGTTCCCTCCCAGATGAACAGCAAAGATGGCAAGCATTCCCGCAAGTCAAGCAGACGTTTGTCAAGACGCATGTCCAGAATGGTGTCAGACAAAGTGGATTCGGTCAAGAAAACAGTCACTTTTACTGACGAACAGGACTCACTAGGTATGTTTAAAACATTTGGTCTCTAAAGTGACCTTTTACTGTCTGTCAGTGTGTGGGGGTATGATTTGTGTATTCTCTTGTAAAGTTTTTTATATTTTTAGTCTTTTTCACAAAAGCTATACTTTAAATTTTCTTTGCATTTGGCAGCCTCTAGGGCAAGTAACCTCAGGGTCAGTGCTTTTGCAGGTTAGGTGGGTCACTTCACATTTGGCAGCCTCTAGGGTACGTAACCCCTGGGTCAGTGCTTTTGCAGGTTAGGTGGGTCACTTCACATTTGGCAGCCTCTAGGGTACGTAACCCCTGGGTCAGTGCTTTTGCAGGTTAGGTGGGTCACTTCACATTTGGCAGCCTCTAGGGTACGTAACCCCTGGGTCAGTGCTTTTGCAGGTTAGGTGGGTCGCTTCACATTTGGCAGCCTCTAGGGTACGTAACCCCTGGGTCAGTGCTTTTGCAGGTTAGGTGGGTCACTTCAGATTTGTTTCTTTTATTGGTGTGATATGCCACACTTAACAATTTTTCAGTTATATGACGGTGACAAGTTTTTAATGGTGGAGGAGAGAATCTGGTTACAATGTATCCCGGAAGAGACCACCAGACTTCTGGTAAAGTGGCGAATCTTCGTACATAATCAGGCTAGGTTACAGTGGGGCTGAAACTAGTGCTGACTAGATGTGGAGACTTCATGGAAGCACATTGCTCTAACCCCTCGGCCATGGAGGCCTTGGGGCATCTGTATAATAAGATCTTTCAGGCTCCCGTTAGTCCCCTGCCAGTTATACTGGGTGTGGAGTAGGGATAGTCAAATGATTTTATCAGCATCAGTCAGTCAGGCCAATTCATGTTTTGGTTTAAGTTTTGTAATTTCTCAACATTCACTTAATGGTTTCATAAGTTGATTCATTAGTACTCTCAAAATGCTAATTAATTATATATGAAACTGTTGTGATTTTTTAATCTGTATTTAAATACTGCCTATGACAATAAGCATAATATTTCTCGGTTACCTGTATGACATAATCAATTGCTTTTGACAGAAAGTGGGAGTGAGGCTGAAGAGTCGGAAGGGGAAGGTTCCACCAGTGAATCGGACGAGGAGGATGAATACAGACATGGAGGAAAACGTGGAAGTTTGTATGAATCAAATGAAGATGTAACCTCAGATGAGGATAGAGAGAAAGATGAGAAAAAAAGCTATGATTATGCTTATCCAGAGGGGAAAAAGTAAGTGAATCAATTGATGTGTACCTATGATTATGCTTATCCGAGGGAAAAAAGTAAGTGAATCAATTGATGTGTATATATGATTATGTTTATCCGGAGGGGGAAAAGTAAGTGAATCAGTTGATGTGTACATATGATTATGCTTATCCGGAGGTGGAAAAGTAAGTGAATCAATTGATGTGTACATATGATTATGCTTATCCGGAGGGGGAAAAGTAAGTGAATCAATTGATGTGTATATATGATTATGCTTATCCGGAGGGGGAAAAGTAAGTGAATCAATTGATGTGTATATATGATTATGTTTATCCGGAGGGGGAAAAGTAAGTGAATCAATTGATGTGTATATATGATTATGTTTATCTGGATGGGAAAAAGTAAGTGAATTGATTGGTGTGAATGCAAAGAAGTTCCAGAGTTCACCTTTGTCAAATTAAATAACTTAAATATTTCTGTAATGTACCTGTACTTTAAATTTTGTTGTTGTTGTTTGTTGTTATGGGTTGTTATGTAATAACAACCTATTATGGATTTACTTTGACTTTTCATCGAGGGCTATCATTTAATGAAATACCACATAATTGTACTTCTTCCTTTCAAAATTCTACAATACGATTTGTAGTTGGTTTCAACCGAACGTCATCGATCTATTTATAAATATGGAATTCCACTATATAAGATTCCAGTGATGTTGAGCCTGTATTACTGTGCTATTCATCATATTGATATTGACAGCTGGTGAGCTTCAAGCATACAGCGATGTAAATAGAAATAATTACATATCACTGATACCAACATGAAGCTAAATCAATTTCTATTGAACTCTCAAGAATATGTATGTTTTCTAGTCCATGGAAAAATGAAAATAAAAGCAGAATAGAGGGGATAGCATCGAGTAGGAGGTGCTTGTTATGCAAATATGGCGTGAAAGTTTCTGTCCATTTTGAAAACTATCAAATTAACGTGTTTGTCAACTAATCGCTATACATAACCTGCCTTAATAAGATTCCCATGCATATTCCCTTTATTTATACACCCTATATGGTGACCACATGCCTAACATAACCAGTGTCAGCTCAATTTCAGCGGACGGTCACTTGTATACTGTATGTATTGATATCGCAAAGGGAGGTGACTCGAACAATGAATGTTACAATTTCCAGTTCTCGTTACCATGCGGAAGTTGGGGGAAATTGCCATGTCCATTGTCAGGTGTTTACACAACAATTATCACAAGTTTTGAAGTTAATCACAATTAGATTGGGATGAATAAACATAAACTTTTTGTGTAATTGGTCTGTTCATAATGGATTTCAAACAGAAACGATGTCTTCAACAGAAAACAGAAAAAAAACAACGTTTTGTCCATTGCCGAAAGCGTTGATGTCTATAAGTGAAATTGGTGATAGATCGTTTTGCTACATCGCGACTTTAGACCCGAATTATGTTGATGAAAAATTATTTATTTAACAATAAACATGGGGTAAACTGTCTGTTTCACCCCGTACAGTTATTTATATTAATTAATACAAGACAGAGAACGTTGTTTGGTTGTTTATTTAGTCAAGGCAGAGTATATGTTCATGTACCACGGTAATAGCCCTAAATAGGATTGTTTACATTCAATATTACAAGCCCTAAAATATGCTTTAAATCACAGCCATTTTTCACTATGAAAAATTTATTTTACCTGTTCCCAGTGACATGTTTGGTTTAGATTTAAGTAGGCTCAATAAATGACACGTTTTATTTTGAAATGAGTGTTAATGCACGGCAGACAATATTTAAAGTTGGTGTGGAAGATACAACCAATAAAATTTAGAATGTTAATTTTGAATTTATTTAGAGGCTGGAAATTGAAGTTTTTGTTTTTGTTTTAAGATCTACATTAATTTGATTTATTTTCATTTCATATATGTTAGATAGAAGTAGTTTGAATCCCTTGGCTATTTTGCTAAAATAACAACCCATTTCAGTACTTTCAGTACTTTGATTGTAGTAAAAAAAAAAACATTGCTAGGTATGTATAAACAAGATGTTTAAATTTCCTCTTCACTTTCAGAGGGAAATCTCACAACAAGAACAATGCGTATGTTTCATTGTCGCCCACAGAGCATGAGTTCAAAGCTGGTATACGAACCATCATCAGTGGTTTTGAAAATACAATTGGTGAGTCAATATTTCCTTATTTCTTATAGTGTTAATCCATACTGATTGCAGTGGTCCATGTGGTTGCCTAGCAATTCAGAGCCCTGAATTAGATTCCTAGTTAGTGTTGTACTTGTGACTTCCTTTGAAACATCTAGCAGCTGTTTCCTTTGGTCATACCTGTGACTTTTATTGTAACAGGTAGCAGCTGTTTCCTTTGGTCATGCCTGTGACTTTTATTGTAATAGGTAGCAGCTGTTTCCTTTGGTCATGCCTGTGACTTTTATTGTAACAGGTAGCAGCTGTTTCCTTTGGTCATACCTGTGACTTTTATTGTAACAGGTAGCAGCTGTTTCCTTTGGTCATGCCTGTGACTTTTATTGTAATAGGTAGCAGCTGTTTCCTTTGGTCACACCTGTGACTTTTATTGTAACATCTAGCAGTTGTTTCCTTTGGTCATACCTGTGACTTTTATTGTAACAGGTAGCAGCTGTTTCCTTTGGTCATACCTGTGACTTTTATTGTAACAGGTAGCAGCTGTTTCCTTTGGTCATACCTGTGACTTTTATTGTAACAGGTAGCAGCTGTTTCCTTTGGTCATACCTGTGACTTTTATTGTAATAGGTAGCCGCTGTTTCCTTTGGTCATGCCTGTGACTTTTATTGTAACAGGTAGCAGCTGTTTCCTTTAGTCATACCTGTGACTTTTATTGTAATAGGTAGCAGCTGTTTCCTTTGGTCATACCTGTGACTTTTATTGTAATAGGTAGCAGCTGTTTCCTTTGGTCATGCCTGTGACTTTTATTGTAACAGGTAGCAGCTGTTTCCTTTAGTCATACCTGTGACTTTTATTGTAACAGGTAGCAGCTGTTTCCTTTGGTCATACCTGTGACTTTTATTGTAACAGGTAGCAGCTGTTTCCTTTGGTCATACCTGTGACTTTTGTAACAGGTAGCAGTTGTTTCCTTTGGTCATACCTGTGACTTTTATTGTAACAGGTAGCAGCTGTTTCCTTTGGTCATACCTGTGACTTTTATTGTAATAGGTAGCAGCTGTTTCCTTTGGTCATACCTGTGACTTTTATTGTAACAGGTTGCAGCTGTTTCCTTTGGTCATGCCTTGACTTTTATTGTAACAGGTAGCAGCTGTTTCCTTTGGTCATACCTGTGATTTTTATTGTAACAGGTAGCAACTGTTTCCTTTGGTCATACCTGTGACTTTTATTGTAACAGGTAGCAGCTGTTTCCTTTGGTCATACCTGTGACTTTTATTGTAACAGATTGCATCTTTTTCGTTTGGTCATACCTGTGACTTTTTGGAAACAGGTAGCAACTGTTTCCTTTGGTCATACCTGTGACTTTTTGGAAACAAGTAGCAACTGTTTCCTTTGGTCATACTTGTGACTTTTTAGCTCACAAAAAATCTCACTTACAAAATCTGATCCTTCTAAATACTTCCTGACACCAATCATGATCATGTTTTTTTTTTCTTCTATTTTCAAGTACAAAATAACTTGCATATTCTTCTAAACTCTGAATACCAAATCCGCTTTCATAGCGAAAACATGGTAATGTACTTAAAACAACTGATACAAATATTGCTAACCATGTTATGTTGCGTTTCCATCGGTCAAACTATATATACAATTCTAATCAAGTGGTAAGTAATAGAATACAAGTGATAAAGGAAGTATGAATTTGGAAAACTGTGCATAAGATAGAAGGACAAGTAAATAGTAAGTATAGAAATTGGATTGGCCTTTGCTGTAAAAAAAATTGTGGAACAGACTAGATGAAAAATCTCTCAAATCTGAACAAATTACAGGTCCAGGTGAGATCCAGTTTTGGGAAGTTCCAACAAATTACAGGTCCAAGTGAGATTCAGTTTTGGGAAGTTCCACTGTAGTTTAATGATCTTTTGTTTAAATGAAAAGGAATCATGACTGATTCTGAAATAGATTGATACATGGAGGACTTGATTTTATTAATGTCATCATGTAGACTATTGAGTTCCTACAGGTCTTACGTTTTGTGTTTGTAACTTCATTTCACATTTACATGTAACATTCTAATCTGTATCATTATGACATTTATATGATACTTTTACTTTCTGGGTCAAGTAGGCAGAATGGAGTTGTTTTTAAGGCAAGGCCTTATTGCTATGACAGGCTCAGAACTCCTCGGGTTTTTCCGTGTACTCAATTAAACATCGTCAGCAACCCCGTTAAAAAAAATCAATGTGCCATAGGATTTGCTGAACTACAACTTGCGCTGTAGAAAGTAGTTACCTGAGATTCAACAATTAAAATACCCATTTAAATCTTGTTTCATTCGCATACTCTCTCCTTATAATTCCTGAACTAGGACATTGTTTCTGTAAATTTGAAAACTCATTGAAACTAAAATTCAACAACGAAAACAGTCGAAAATGCTGTGATGAATTATTATAGTCACGTGACATAGGACACTTGTTGGAAAGGGGAATTCCCTCAGTTCAGCTTTGCCGATTTTGATGCATATGACCTTTGACCCACATCTGAATGACCATGTTAAGAAGATTTACAGTTCAGTTATCATGTTAAGAAGATTTGATTTCAGCATTATCTCTTAAAGTAGAAAGGCTAAACAGACCAAACTTGCATGGATGATGTGTCATATGATGACTATCAGCGTGCATGTTGCAGATGTTGCATCTGACCTACATTTCACGGTTGAATGACCATGTTATGAAGATTTGATTTTGACATTCTCTGAGAAAGAAGTAGCTATAGACAGGCCAAACTTGCATGGATGATATGTCATATGATGACTGCATCTAGTTATGAGCATCAGAATGAGGGTTGCTGATGCTGCATATGACCTATGACCCACATCTGGATGACTATGTTAAGAAGATTTATGGTTCAGTGATCATGTTAAGAAGATTTGATTTCAGCATTATCTCAAAAAGTAGAAAGGCTAGACAGACCAAACTTGCATGGATGATGTGTCATATGATGACTATCAGCGTGCATGTTGCAGATGTTGCATCTGACCTATATTTCATGCTTGAGTGACCACATTAAGAAGATTTGATTTTGGCATTCTCTCAGAAAGAAGTAGCCTTAGACAGAACAAACTTGCATGGATGATGTGTCATATGTTGACTAAAAGCTTGCATGTTGCAGATGTTGCATCTGACATAGATTTCATGGTTAAGTGACCACATTAAGAAGATTTGATTAGGGCATTTTCTCAGAAAGGTGTAGACCTAGACAGACCAAACTTGCATGGATGGTGTGTCATATGATGACTATCAGCTTGCATGTTGCAGATGTTGCATCTGACCTTCATTTCACGGTTGAGTGACCACATTAGGAAGATTTGATTTGGGCATTCTCTGAGAAAGTAATAGCACTAGACAGACCAAACTTGTATGCTTATAAATATCAACATGTAGTTTGGGGATTTGGCATCTGACCTAATTTTCATGGTTTAGTGACCACAATAAGAAGATTTTATTTTGGCATTATCTCAGAAAGAAGTAGCACTAGACAGACCAAACTTTATTATTATTTATCTAGATTAAGATTTCATGAATACAAAGTCAACTTGCCTTCATAAAGGTGAAAAATAACAATGAAAAATATTAATAATAAACAGTCCATAAATCCTTATATTTCATTGCCAAAGTGAAACGAAAATTTATTAAGAAAATTTGATTATCAGTATAGATCGCGATTGAGGCGAAGTTGCTTATACGTGAGGTGAGCTTGGTAATCTTTGAAATCTTTGCAATGTTTTAAAGCTGTTGAAAGTTGTGATAGATTTACAACCATGAGACATAAATATTTGTCACTTATGTTGTTTTCTTCTTTGTTTTATATAAAACCAACAATTTTTAAATGCACACAGAATCCACTAATTTAAGCAATATTTCAAATATTTTAAGTTTACATGAAGGAAATTGAATTGATTTTTTTAATCATTTTGAAATTTAGATATACTTTTATTTATTTTGAGAAAATAATTATTCTGTGGAGGATAAAATTACTTCAGGTATATTTTGACATATTTCATTAGACTGAAAGAATAATTACAGAATTTACAAAATTATTCTGTGAGAAAAATACTGTCATTTCTGTAAATAAACACGATAATTGAAAAATGCTCATATATTTTAGAAATATGAAATTGTCCTAGATCTACCATAAATTTGTACAAATTTGTAAAATTCTGGATTTTACCAGCATACAAAAATTATTGGTTGTATATAAAACAAAGAAGAAAATAACTTAAGTGAGAAATATATATGTCCCATGACTGTACATGTAAATCTAAGTCCGACTCTGTATATCTGCTGTTTTGTAATGACAATGTAAACATATCATAAAATGTATAAATTTCTACCGATGCATAATAAAAAATAAGCATCCACTAATTTCTTATATTTCAAATAAATGTTTTGGTTTAAAGATGTACCATGGTATATGACAGCCTATACTAATTTCTGATTTTAGTAGATCAAGAATGTATATTCCCAGGTTAAACAGTAACTGCATGTATGTACAGATATATATTCTGTTATGAATTCACCAATTCAGATTTGACAAAGGACTTGCCTTTCAGGACTTTCAGTCCTTTGATTATAAAAGTCTACCTGTCCAAACCCAGGTCAGGTTGACATGGACAGGGGCAGTCAGGCAGAGTTGAATTTTGAAACAGGCTGATACTGAGGTACAGAATCGATGAGAATCAAAAGCCAAACAATTTTGAATAATGTTGTAATAAACATAAAATTCATCTTGCTATATTCACAGCTCAAGTTGTATCCATGCTAAGGGAACCAAAATTGAAAGTATTTTACTCCCCGCCATCTCACGATTTGAAACTCAAATTTGATGAGGAGGAAGAGAGAGACAGGCTCGAGTACCAAAGGCCATGGCCAGACTTGGAATTCATTTTTGGTGATGATCCAGAATATCAGAGATACTTAAAGGAGATTGGATCTTACATGACCATGGAGCTTGACCTTGTGAAGCAGTACTCACATGTAAGCAGGAATTTTTTTATGGTGCATGTCCTGTTACTTGAAATTCAGGTTCAAGACTCACTGATCATCTGAACCTTATTTTTAATGCATATCAGTTTGCAAACATCGCCTGATGCTTCAATAAATACATTGAATAGAAACATTCACTGTGATTATTTTGCTGTGATTTGGAGTTCTACAACAGGAATCAGCACTTAAACTAAGATTTATATGAATTGTATTGTTCTTTTTGAAAAATAAATTACACCATTGAAATTAGTAGACAACTTTAAACAAAATAATTAATACATTAATTTATGTTCGAAAAAACATTTTTAATACTTAAACCGTTTTACAAAAATTGTGATTGGATTGGTGTAGATAGTGCTGTTTCCACTATATAAATTATGTACTACAGAAAATACAAATACAAATTTCACTGTACATTCTATATGTCACTCATGGTGTCAGGTGCAGTGTGATATACACTGTTTGCCTGTGGCAAAGGGTATCCACTTTAACTTGGAAATTTTACATTGCATAATATACAGGTATTAGACATGTGACAGAATGATGCTACATTGCATAATATACAGGTATTAGACATGTGACAAAATGATGCTTACATTGCGTAATATACAGGTATTAGACATGTGACAAAATGATGCTATATTGCATAATATACAGGTATTAGACATGTGACAGAATGATGCTACATTGCATAATATACAGGTATTAGACATGTGACAAAATGATGCTTACATTGCGTAATATACAGGTATTAGACATGTGACAAAATGATGCTACATTGTGTAATATACAGGTATTAGACATGTGACAAAATGATGCTACATTGTGTAATATACAGGTATTAGACATGTGACAAAATGATGCTACATTGCATAATATACAGGTATTAGACATGTGACAAAATGATGCTACATTGCATAATATACAGGTATTAGACATGTGACAAAATGATGCTACATTGCGTAATATACAGGTATTAGACATGTGACAAAATGATGCTACATTGCGTAATATACAGGTATTAGACATGTGACAAAATGATGCTACATTGCATAATATACAGGTATTAGACATGTGACAAAATGATGCTACATTGCGTAATATACAGGTATTAGACATGTGACAAAATGATGCTACATTGCATAATATACAGGTATTAGACATGTAACAAAATGATGCTACATTGCGTAATATACAGGTATTAGACATGTGACAAAATGATGCTACATTGCATAATATACAGGTATTAGACATGTGACAAAATGATGCTACATTGCGTAATATACAGGTATTAGACATGTGACAAAATGATGCTACATTGCATAATATACAGGTATTAGACATGTGACAAAATGATGCTACATTGCGTAATATACAGGTATTAGACATGTGACAGAATGATGCTACATTGCGTAATATACAGGTATTAGACATGTGACAAAATGATGCTACATTGCGTAATATACAGGTATTAGACATGTGACAGAATGATGCTACATTGCATAATATACAGGTATTAGACATGTGACAGAATGATGCTACATTGCCTAATATACAGGTATTAGACATGTGACAAAATGATGCTACATTGCGTAATATACAGGTATTAGACATGTGACAGAATGATGCTACATTGCGTAATATACAGGTATTAGACATGTGACAGAATGATGCTACATTGCGTAATATACAGGCATTAGACATGTGACAAAATGATGCTACATTGCCTAATATACAGGTATTAGACATGTGGCAGAATGATGCTACATTGCGTAATATACAGGTATTAGACATGTGACAAAATGATGCTACATTGCCTAATATACAGGTATTAGACATGTGACAAAATGATGCTACATTGCATAATATACAGGCATTAGACATGTGACAAAATGATGCTACATTGCCTAATATACAGGTATTAGACATGTGACAAAATGATGCTACATTGCGTAATATACAGGTATTAAACATGTGACAGAATGATGCTACATTGTGTAATATACAGGTATTAGACATGTGAGAAAATGATGCTACATTGCATAATATACAGGTATTAGACATGTGAGAAAATGATGCTACATTGCGTAATATACAGGTATTAGACATGTGAGAAAATGATGCTACATTGTGTAATATACAGGTATTTGACATGTGACAGAATGATGCTACATTGTGTAATATACAGGTATTAAACATGTGACAGAATGATGCTACATTGCCTAATATACAGATATTAGACATGTGACAGAATGATGCTACATTGTGTAATATACAGGTATAAAACATGTGACAGAATGATGCTACATTGTGTAATATACAGGTATTAGACATGTGACAAAATGATGCTTACATTGTCTAATATACAGGCATTAGACATGTGCCAGAATGATGCTACATTGCGTAATATACAGGTATTAAACATGTGACAGAATGATGCTACATTGTGTAATATACAGGTATTTGACATGTGACAGAATGATGCTACATTGTGTAATATACAGGTATTAAACATGTGACAGAATGATGCTACATTGCATAATATACAGGTATTAGACATGTGACAGAATGATGCTACATTGCAAAATATACAGGTATTAGACTTGTGGCAGAATGATGCTACATTGTGTAATATACAGGTATTAGACATGTGACAGAATGATGCTACATTGTGTAATATACAGGTATTAGACATTTGACAAAATGATGCTACATTGTGTAATATACAGGTATTAGACATGTGACAGAATGATGCTACATTGTGTAATATACAGGTATTAGACATGTGACAGAATGATGCTACATTGTGTAATATACAGGTATTAGACATGTGACAAAATGATGCTTACATTGCCTAATATACAGGTATTAGACAGGGCTCTACAACACTAAAAAATTCCACTCTTCATTTGGCCAGTGAACCAGAAATTTTACTAGCCAGCCGGGAACTTTTACTCGCCAATATATATATATATATATATATATATATATATATATGATATATGTGTGTGTGTTCATAAAAGATCCACTGGATGAAAATACAGAAATGAAATAAAATATTAATTTTCTAAGTTGATGTAACATTTTATTGTTTCAATCCATTTAAAACAATGTTATGAACTGCACCTTTTTGTGCATTTTTTTAATCCAAGAGTGTTTATATGCCTATATTTTTGTTGCTCTAATATTGAGGCAACCTTAAACTTTTTTTTTATAATTTTTAGCGCCAGTTTCTTTTCGACAGAATTTACAAAACAGACTGCCCACAAGAATTGTAAATTTTGTCTGTAAGTTAAAATCTAGAGTCCAACACCCGTGACCTGATCGTCAGACAAACACCTATAAAGTTCTTTAATTTATAGGTGTTTGTCCGTCAATCGGATGTTTGACTCTCGATTTTGATTTACAGATAAAATTTCCAGTTCCGACTGTGGTTAATCCCTTTGGGGATTCTGTAGCAGCCGTTTTATTGTGTTGCCCCACGATAAAATGGCCACGATAGAATCCCCAAAGGAATCTGCCTGCCCTCCTCGTCGAACACTAGGCCAAACTTTCTGCCCTGATTTTACCACTTAAAAATCGCTTAAATTAAAATCGAAATTGGGGCAGAAAGTTCGGCCTAGTCGAACACTAGCCATAACTCGGTTCCAGTATGCCTTTAACCAAGATCATTTAAACTTAGTAGTGTCTAATGATGCTTCTGTTGAAATCGACCGAGAAAAGAAAATGCCATCGTGTGCTGTTAGGAAAATTTCAAGTCGAAAACATGAAGCAATACAACGTGTTTTTATACAGTAATCCACTTGAGTTAGATGCTCTAGTTTATCGAAACTGAATAACCAAATTGGTTGTTGTAAAGCGCATAACAGACCATGATTTCGATAATGTAATTTCACAGTGAAAACGGACAAACTTTTGATTTCCGGCTCCGGGAAAAAACTGGTCGCAATGTGGCGACTGAATGAGGATAAACACTCGCCAAAATCTAAAAAATGGTCGCATTTGCGAGTGATTTGGTCGCATTGTAGAGCGCTGTTAGACATGTGCCAGAATGATGCTACATTGCGTAATATACAGGTATTAGACATGTGCCAGAATGATGCTACATTGCATGATATAAAGGTATTAGACATGTGACAGAATGATGCTACATTGCATAATATACAGGTATTAGACATGTGACAGAATGATGCTACATTGCATAATATACAGGTATTAGACATGTGACAGAATGATGCTACATTGCATAATATACAGGTATTAGACATGTGACAGAATGATGCTACATTGCGTAATATACAGGTATTAAACATGTGACAGAATAATTGGTAATTTTATGTTAAAATATACATCTGTATCAGCTGTAATTGTAACATGTTTTACAGAATTATAATCAGTACTGTGGAATGGTGGACAAATGTAAACAACTGAATGTGGAAGAATCCATGGCTCGGCACCAGTGGTCAACAGAGGAGTTTGGACATGTCTTGCCCACTCATACTGAAATGGTACATAAACTTGTGAGAGATACTGTAGATGTACTTTTTTTCTGCCTGGCGGTCTTGAAAAATGTAGAGAAACTAATGCCAGAGACTTCAACATTGAATTTAAAGTCAGTTATAAGTAATAAATGTAGAGAATATAATGCCAGAGTCTTCAACATTGAATTTAAAGTCAGTTATAAGTAATAAATGTAGAGAATATAATGCCAGAGTCTTCAACATTGAATTTAAAGTCAGTTATAAGTAATAAATGTAGAGAATATAATGCCAGAGTCTTCAACATTGAATTTAAAGTCAGTTATAAGTAATAAATGTAGAGAATATAATGCCAGAGTCTTCAACATTGAATTTAAAGTCAGTTATAAGTAATAAATGTAGAGAATATAATGCCAGTCTTCAACATTGAATTTAAAGTCAGTTATAAGTAATAAATGTAGAGAATATAATGCCAGAGTCTTCAACATTGAATTTAAAGTCAGTTATAAGTAATAAATGTAGAGAATATAATGCCAGAGTCTTCAACATTGAATTTAAAGTCAGTTATAAGTAATAAATGTAGAGAATATAATGCCAGAGTCTTCAACATTGAATTTTAAAGTCAGTTATAAGTAATAAATGTAGAGAATATAATGCCAGAGTCTTCAACATTGAATTTAAAGTCAGTTATAAGTAATAAATGTAGAGAATATAATGCCAGAGTCTTCAACATTGAATTTTAAAGTCAGTTTATAAGTAATAAATGTAGAGAATATAATGCCAGAGTCTTCAACATTGAATTTAAAGTCAGTTATAAGTAATAAATGTAGAGAATATAATGCCAGAGTCTTCAACATTGAATTTAAAGTCAGTTATAAGTAATAAATGTAGAGAATATAATGCCAGTCTTCAACATTGAATTTAAAGTCAGTTATAAGTAATAAATGTAGAGAATATAATGCCAGAGTCTTCAACATTGAATTTAAAGTCAGTTATAAGTAATAAATATAGAGAATATAATGCCAGAGTCTTCAACATTGAATTTAAAGTCAGTTATAAGTAATAAATGTAGAGAATATAATGCCAGAGTCTTCAACATTGAATTTAAAGTCAGTTATAAGTAATAAATGTAGATAATATAATGTCAGAGACTTCAACATTGAATTTAAAGTCAGTTATAAGTAATAAATATAGAGAATATAATGCCAGAGTCTTCAACATTGAATTTAAAGTCAGTTATAAGTAATAAATGTGATGTAAAATGATAATTAATGATGATCAGTCTCGGTTGTGTAAAATGTTGGTCTGTTTTGTAAGACCTTTGAAGCATATGATATCTGAAGAAATTATTTACAGTCAGATCGCCTTACAACTTCACCTACCAACAAGATTTCTTAGCGAACAATAAAATGTTATTTATTGTCTTAAAATCAAATTAACATTTACAATAATTTCAGAACAAATCTAGTTAAAAATTCATGATAACAAACATATCCTATTGAAAATATTATTGGTTGTTTGTATTCAAAGAATGTATCTTAAATAGAATTGATAAATGGTGCCATGATTATTTCTTTATGTAAAATTCAAAAAACTCAATTCCATGTATCAACTGCCTATTATAACATTGTTCTCCATTTTTAACAATAGACAATTGATATGCCATTATGTGTTTCTTTATTAGAGAGAATTAATTACTGACAAAATCTCCAAGCAATGGACATGGTCTTTAGAAAGTGGATCCACTGTACATGTACATGTTACATCAAAATGTCCAGTAAAATTGTAGTGGAATTATTGCAATACTTTGCTGTCAGTATCCATGTACACTTTATATAAAGTGTCAAGTATCAATGTAGTGGAACTATTGCAATCTTTTGCTGTCAGTATCCATGTACACTTTATATAAAGTGTCCAGTGTCAATGTAGTGGAACTATTGCAATCTTTTGCTGTCAGTATCCATGTACACTTTATATAAAATGTCAAGTATCAATGTAGTGGAACCATTGCAATCTTTTGCTGTCAGTATTCATGTACACTTTATATAAAGTGTCCAGTGTCAATGTAGTGGAACTATTGCAATCTTTTGCTGTCAGTATTCATGTACACTTTATATAAAGTGTCAAGTATCAATGTAGTGGAACTATTGCAATCTTTTGCTGTCAGTATCCATGTACACTTTATATAAAGTGTCAAGTACAATGTATCAATGTAGTGGAACTATTGCAATCTTTTGCTGTCAGTATCCATGTACACTTTATATAAAGTGTCCAGTATCAATGTAGTGGAACTATTGCAATCTTTTGCTGTCAGTATTCATGTACACTTTATATAAAGTGTCAAGTATCAATGTAGTGGAACTATTGCAATCTTTTGCTGTCAGTATTCATGTACACTTTATATAAAGTGTCAAGTATCAATGTAGTGGACTATTGCAATCTTTTGCTGTCAGTATCCATGTACACTTTATATAAAGTGTCAAGTATCAATGTAGTGGAACTATTGCAATCTTTTGCTGTCAGTATCCATGTACACTTTATATAAAGTGTCAAGTATCAATGTAGTTGAACTATTGCAATCTTTTGCTGTCAGTATCCATGTACACTTTATATAAAGTGTCAAGTATCAATGTAGTGGAACTATTGCAATCTTTTGCTGTCAGTATTCATGTACACTTTATATAAAGTGTGTGTCCAGTATCAATGTAGTGGAACTATTGCAATCTTTTGCTGTCAGTATTCATGTACACTTTATATAAAGTGTCCAGTAAAATTGTAGTGGAACTATTGCAATCTTTTGCTGTCAGTATCCATGTACACTTTATATAAAGTGTCAAGTATCAATGTAGTGGAACTATTGCAATCTTTTGCTGTCAGTATGTATTCATGTACACTTTATATAAAGTGTCAAGTATCAATGTAGTGGAACTATTGCAATCTTTTGCTGTCAGTATTCATGTACACTTTATATAAAGTGTCAAGTATCAATGTAGTGGAACTATTGCAATCTTTTGCTGTCAGTATTCATGTACACCAGGGGGACCAGGGATTAAGATGACCTGTAACGCTTTTTTTCCCCTCTTGTTTACTACATACAATCTGTACTTTGAATTTTGTTACAGATCAGAGAAATGAAGAAGATGGTTGTCAAAAGACGAGTCGGAATGATACAGATTCTGGGCTCCAATTACCGTGATTGCTGCCTTCCTTACCCGGAGGATATTATTAATAAGACCCATGAGAAATTGCCAATAATTGCCAACAAGCGCAATGAAGACCTTTTGACAATAATCAAGGTATGCTCAGTATTAATCAGATATATTTCAAACTTTTTGACCCCTATAAAATGGACTAGACTATTATTTTCATGTGTTGTATTCAGTTGTAGAGAATATTGATTTTTAGGTGATTAAGGAGTTCATGAAAAAAATCTATTTTATTTTTAAAACAGGGAGCATCCAGAAAGCTGGACAACTATCCAAAATCTGTAGAAGACTTTGTGGATCACCTGTCCTTCCTGTCTAAGATGACATCAGAGATTACAGCTCTGGACAAGGAGTTCTTGATTGTAACCAAACTGTTCACAATAGCTAAAGATTACCATGTCAAGATACATCCAGAGGATTTTGCTTTGTATGAGATGCTGGGTCCGAGCTTCCAGGCGTTAAAGGTGAGAATATGAAATGTACAACTAACAAGTTGAGTGTTGTTTTACATTTAGGAGAAGCATACAGATAGGTTACTTTTTAGGTCTATTGCAAATTGTTGCCCTCTAGATGTTGTGCATGTACATAAACTTTGAACATTTGCGACTTCATCTCAGTAATTAATGAGTCAACGTTCTTCAAATTTGGAATTGATATGTTACACTGTTCATTTCAAGATAATTACATATATTTCTTTATGTTAAGATATGCTTACCATGCTCACAAAACAAACAAAAAATACAAAATTTGTCTGTTTGTTGTCATCCCGCTAAGAATTTTTCAATTATGTGATGGTACAATCTTTGGTGAAGTGCCACAAATTTTGAATTCTGGTATGGACTGACACTGCTGTGACACAGGACCTCAGTTTTTTAAGTCTCACCCCAAGGACACATGATTTTCACTTCATATGCCCATTGCTTGGCAAAGGAACAAACACTACCATTTTTATATGCATGTTCAAGTCTTTGGTCATGCATGTTAAAGTCTTTGGTCATGCATGCTAAAGTCTTTGGTCATGCATGTTAAAGTCTTTGGTCATGCACGCTAAAGTCTTTGGTCGTGCATGCTAAAGTCTTTGGTCATCCATGCTAAAGTCTTTGGTCGTGCATGTTAAAGTCTTTGGTCGTGCATGCTAAAGTCTTTGGTCATGCATGCTAAAGTATTTGGTCATGCATGCTAAAGTCTTTGGTCATGCATGCTGAAGTATTTGGTCATGCATGCTAAAGTCTTTGGTCATGCATGCTGAAGTCTTTGGTCATGCATGTTAAAGTCTTTGGTCATGCATGCTAAAGTGTCTTTGCTCATGCATGCTAAAGTCTTTGGTCATGCATGTTAAAGTCTTTGGTCATGCATGCTAAAGTCTTTGGTCATGCATGCTAAAGTCTTTGGTCATGCATGTTAAAGTCTTTGGTCATGCATGCTAAAGTCTTTGGTCATGCATGTTAAAGTCTTTGGTCATACATGTTAAAGTCTTTGGTCATGCATGCTAAAGTCTTTGGTCATGCATGTTAAAGTCTTTGGTCATGCATGCTAAAGTGTCTTTGGTCATGCATGCTAAAGTCTTTGGTCATGCATGCTAAAGTCTTTGGTCATGCATGTTAAAGTCTTTGGTCATGCATGTTAAAGTCTTTGGTCATGCATGCTAAAGTCTTTGGTCATGCATGTTAAAGTCTTTGGTCATGCATGCTTAAGTCTTTGGTCATGCATGCTAAAGTCTTTGGTCATGCATACTAAAGTCTTTGGTCAGGCATGTTAAAGTCTTTGGTCATGCATGTTAAAGTCTTTAGTCATGCATGCTAAAGTGTCTTTGGTCATACATGCTAAAGTCTTTGGTAATGCACGTTTAAGTCTTTGGTCATGCATGCTAAAGTGTCTTTGGTCATGCATGCTAAAGTCTTTGGTCATGCATGCTAAAATCTTTGGTCATGCATGTTAAAGTCTTTGGTCATGCATCCTAAAGTCTTTGGTCATGCATGTTTAAGTCTTTGGTCATGCATGCTAAAGTGTCTTTGGTCATGCATGCTAAAGTCTTTGGTCGCACATGTTTAAGTCTTTGGTCATGCATGCTAAAGTCTTTGGTCATGCATGTTAAAGTCTTTGGTCATACATGCTAAAGTCTTTGGTCATGCATGCTAAAGTCTTTGGTCATGCATCCTAAAGTCTTTGGTCATGCATGCTAAAGTCTTTGGTCATGCATGCTGAAGTCTTTGGTCATGCATGTTAAAGTCTTTGGTCATGCATGCTAAAGTCTTTGGTCATGCATGTTAAAGTCTTTGGTCATGCATGCTAAAGTCTTTGGTCATGCATGTTTAAGTCTTTGGTCATGCATGCTAAAGTCTTTGGTCGTGCATGTTTAAGTCTTTGGTCATGCATGCTAAAGTCTTTGGTCATGCATGTTAAAGTCTTTGGTCATGCATCCTAAAGTCTTTGATCATGCATGCTAAAGTCTTTGGTCATGCATGTTAATGTCTTTGGTCATGCATGCTTAAGTCTTTGGTCATGCATGCTAAAGTCTTTGGTCATGCACGGTAAAGTCTTTGGTATGACCAGTACTGGGAATTGAACTTGGGACCTTCCAGTTGCACGTTGAACGCTCTACAAATGTACCACTAAACCACCATAAATGGTTGAAAATAAAAAATACTTATACATCCCAATAGCACAGAGGTTTGAATTCAATGTTAGAATATGGATTCAAGGTTATCTCTAATTTCAGAGCACTGTTTTGTTCTGCGAGGCCAAGAAAGATGAAAACATTCGTAAATTTAGTCAAGACCTGGATACACTGATACACAGCATCCGAACTAGGTTGATGGACATCAAAAATCGTGTTCGTGATCCAGATTTACTCAGCACAGAGATGCCCTCAGTCGCAGCACTCAGCAAAATTGACTCTTTGTATGAAGATGTTCAAATACTCACTGGTAAAGCTCGTAGTTATGGCAGTTATCAAGAAAGATTTGGAAGTTCGTTGTCCAATTCCAAAATGGGCATGTATGGAGAGTAAGTTACATACTGTTCTGTCGACTGTTTAATGAAAGGTATCAAGTCCTAGCATTGGTCTTAGGACCACATTTACGACTTGTTACTGTTTTACAACAAATAACGACCTATGACTTACAGCCAAATTAGGTCTGTATATATTACTACCCTGGGCTGAAAGTAAACCTAAGTTATTATTGTAAATGTCATACTTTATCTTTGGAAATGTAGCAGGTATAGGTATTCATAAACTGTCAATATATGAAAATATGCAAATAAACATTAAGACTTGAGTTAGGGTATTCTTGTTAAAATAGTCCAAAGTTTTGTAGTTTAAGACTTAGTACTTATGGCTTACAATTTATTAATAAAACAGTTAGTTTTGTGTATTTTTAGAGTTCCCAATTTCAGTAAAGTTTATCTAAAATTTCCAATTCAAAAACAGAAAAAGTCCAGGCCCCATTCCCAACACACACACAAATTTTGGCCTGACACATGTCAATATGTGTGTAAGTACCTTTGAAGAATGTTTTAAGTTACCGTAAACCTTAACATTTTTTTTTTTATTACATTTAACTTGCTGTTTTCGCCTTTAAATATGAAGGCAAATTTATTAGGAAGGCACAACTTTTGAGGTTCAGTTTGATTATGGTAGACATTCATCAGTAATTGCCAGAGTTATGTGGCTTTAAATTTTAATGAATGACTTCACTTATACATTAGAATCTTATTATCTTGAAATTTACGGGACCGCCCCATTTACTTCGAGATATCCGAAATTCAAGGTAACCAAAATTTTCAATTCACATATTTTCCATTCTTATTGGACAACAAATTGACCTACACACGGTAGTGCTTAATTCCAGTTGGTTTTAAATGATTATTAATTACATTTTTACCATGACTAGTTAACAGGAGTTAATTGTCCCGTGTTTTGCTGGTAAACAAGCAATTTTGTGCAATGATTTTTACATATAAATTGTAAACCTTCAATCGTAGAGGGTAATTTTGAGAAAACAAGTGGAAATTCTTTACTGTTTTGATACTTTGGACCAGAAAAACATTTCGAGATAAGAAATTTCGAGATATCGGCAAAAAAGTAGTATAAATATATAGTAAAATAATCATGACCGTATGTTTGACTTTGACATAATCAGAATTTCAACTCATCCGATTTTGACATAACATATTCCATGGATTAACTTTTTAGGACTTGTGTCTTTCTTAAATGCATCTGATTTTTCCTGAATTGCAGAGAGTATTTGATGATGAACAGACATGAGAGTCAAAGTGCACAGGAGATCCAGAACGACCTTTCTGAAATAGAACGTGACCTTACTCTACGTCGTCTGCTGTGGCAGTCACAGGAAGAATGGACAAAATTGTTTGAGGAATGGAAGGCAACTGTGTTTGACTCTTTGCACGTAGAATTGCTGCAGAAAAATGTCAACAGATTTACTCAAACTGTCTATATGTTGGAAAAAGGTCAGAATTAAAATCTCAGATTCTCTCAATTGATGTCCAGTCTCTGTTCTAGATCAGGTTTTTTTCAGATTTAACTTAAAGCAGAGTTTGGACTTTATTTAGAATAAGAAATCATAAAAACTTTTTTAAAAACTTTCAAGAAATATTCCCAATGAAATTTTCTGAGATATCTGCTTAAAAAAATCAAAAATTGTTATATCGTAAATTGGGTGAAATATAAATGAAATAATATTCATACTCAGCTATGTTTTTTTTTTCTTTAATTAATTACAACTGAAAATTCTGATGTTTCATTTAATGTTGATAAAATTCAAAATTTCATTGTTTGTGACTCATTCCAAAAAGATGACAAAAAAGGTAGGTAACTATAAGATACAGCCATTGCAGAGGTAAGAAGATATTTTTGACATTTTTTATGGATTTTCCTGTTATTTAGGTCTACCACACAATGAAGTACTACCAGTGCTGAAAGAAAAAGTTGTAGAGTTCAAGCAGGGCATGCCTGTTATTACAAGTTTGCGTAATCCATCACTTAGACGACGCCACTGGGAACAGATTGAGAAACTGATTGGGAAGTCTATAGCCAGAGACAAGGCTTTCACTTTGGCCAATCTGCTGGAAATGAACGTGAGTACAAAAAGTTCAAAATCTAATACAAGATTTTCCAGTTCACCTGAGACTTGATTTATGTGGTTTAGTATCGCGACTATGATTTAGTGAGATAAACATACTTCTGGTGTCATAGTAAACAAGCGTCTGCTACAAAAATGTCACTGAATGTCAGATTTAACCCAATGACTGTATCAGAACTGAAACAATATTTACATCTGTAGTGTTGTAAGCTAGCAAATGAGATCCATTTTATGCAGTAATTTTAGCTTTCTAGACTTTAAACTGTGATTCCAAAGCATCGATATAAATTCATAGCAAGAGTAAAAATTTTGTTGAGTCTGTCAGTCTGTAGGTCTGTCAATGTGCCAGTCTGTAAGTCTATCAGTCTGCCAGTCTGTAGGTCTGTCAGTCGGTCTGTTGGTTTGACTTTTTTTCTGTGTGTCTGCTTGCAACATTTTTGTTTCCACCAAATGCCTTAACTTTATTTCCACATACATTGTGTTATTTTAACCAAATTTCATATATCGCTTTATGTCAGTGAGAGATCTAACACAAATTTGATCATGGGGTAGTTTTTCTCTAAAATATCCTGTTTTTTCTTTTTACACACTTGCAATAAAGGAGGAAGTAGAGGTAATGATGATTGATGTTAGGTGTGATGTCAATTATCAAAACGTCACTATCAATCTGTTTCAGTATCCATTTCTGTAATGGTCATCTGGAAGTCATTGTTTAAAAGAAATTATTTGTTTATATGAGTGTAAACAAACAAATTAAGTAGATGTAATCACTTATATTGTTCATTCTTGACATTTAAAATTCAAGCTTTTTATATGAATTTCAAGTTTTATAATTGAATAATTTCATCCCTGTACTAGTAATATTGATTATAAGCATATTAAAACCTTAAAAAACTAATGTATTTCATCTGAAATATATGAAGTATTTTTCATTTAAAATTATTTCTATTTCTTAGTTATTTTTTGTTGTTGAAATTTTAATGGGGAATTTATTTTTATTTTAAATGTATAAGCAGTTAATTGCAAAAATATATACGTTTATGATATCTTAGTTGTCTCCCTTGATGTTCTCCATTTTTATACATACATGTAATTAGATAAGTTAGGCATTACAATGTAAATATGTATACACAACAATCAGATTTATCACTTTATCATTTTTTAAGATATTCATTTTTTTTTTACGATGTTCATTTTTGATTTAATGAGGAACCACATCATGTATGTACTTATGCATAATAATTTAGCTACAGGTTCATAAACAATTGTAAACTTCAGTCAAAGATTTAATTTCTTCTTCAGTTCAATCTTTAGATGATTATCTTAAATTTCTGTAACAAAAACTGCACTCTTGAATACAACATTTAAATGTTTGTCTGAATGTTTCATTACCAAGAAATTTAAACTTAGTATTTTGTAATGTTTATGTAAGATAATGTTTTTTGAACCTGTAGCCTACCCTTTTTTCTCCATGTAAAATTATTGTTGTAAGAAGTGTGTAATTAAGTCACCTGAGTTACTATGTCCATATGCAGTCTGTTGTCATAAGTAATCGTGAGGGGATGTATCATGTTTCAGCTTTTGAGACCAAACACAGTAGTCTATTGTTAGAGCACTTGACTCACAAGATGAAGGTCCCAAGTTCAGTACTGGGTTGCACCTTTAAAAGGTAGTGACTGTTCTTTTGCCAAGGGTCTGGCATAATAAGTGAAACTCATGAGTCTTTTGAATGAGACTTAAAAACTGAGGTCCCATGTCACAGTAATAAGCATGGCATGTAAAAGAACACTACATTGGACATTGGCATCAGTCCATAGCACAGGTCAAAATTTGTAGCTATTCACCTAAAGCTGGTGACATCTCAATATAAGTGAACAAATTCTTGACAGGAGGGAAACAATGATAAAACAAATGAAAAATAAACTTAAAATTCTGGATCTCCTCTGCACTTTAAAAAAAAGCCAGCAAATTCTCTTCAGATTTGGTATATGGCATTTTTAAGGTAACAAAAATTGTAAAGTTCATGACCTCTGGGTCAGAGGGGAGGGGGAAGGTCTGTAGATGGGGAGAGAACTCAGGTGATTTGTAAAGTCCTTTTGGATTTTATTTTCTATTCTTGTACGCAGTAGGAAGAGCATTATTTTCAACTTAACATGTCTTTGATTGTCTGTAAACAGCCAAATTTTCTCCATGTGAATTTACATGAAAATTTATGTTGTCTCATTGCTTTGACTATTGAGTTTTAATATTTCAAATTTATAAAGAAAATATGTTTCTCAAGGTATTAAACATTTGTGTAATTTAAGATGAAACAAAGGTTTGATAAAAAAACATGAAAATTTTGATTTAAAGTTTGTAGGGATGAAATTATTGAAAAATTATGTTATTGATTTAAAATCAATATTTAATGAGCTCTCATGAGAAATCCACGTGGAGAAAAATCAGTACAGTTAGGGTTCAAAAGTTATGTACATTTATTCTGATAATTTTAGGAAATTGTTATTCTAAAAATGTAACATTAATTAAAAGGGAAGTTATGCTAAGGCCATTCCATGTTTTTTTTTATGTTTAGCGTCCACCCTAAATTCAAAAACCTATCTTTCAATAATAAAAAACAAAACACAAAATGACAGAAAAAACACAAATATTTTTATGAGTACAAAGCAATTTTATGGACATTTAAGTTTTTCCTAATATGTTAACAAAGAAAAACAAAATTACACTTATAAAAGCCAGATCTTTGGCATATACTAATAAATAACCTATGAAATTTTTATTTTTTACAATGATGTAAACAAATGTTCATGTTTACCTGTTCACTTTAGGGCTATATTCCATATTTTTTCCTTAGATGTTTGTGATTTTTTTTTCTGTTTAATGATCTCATAACCAATCCGTCCACAGATGCTAAACAAAGAATAAACGTGGAATGGCCTAACATTGATTTATCAACAAATAAATGAACGTTTTGGCATTACAATCGTTTTTGGTGTTTAAATAATCTTAATTACATGTATTTTAAAATATAATCAGGCATTCAGATATTCAACAGATCTATATAATTATCTATCTATAGATGAAAGAAACATTTAGATTAATAATAAAATAGATTTATAAAAACTCTTTGACAAAAATAATGTTTTACTTTGAAAGACAAAGCAAAATCAATACTTATATAATGGAAATTGTCTTGTGAGACCACATATTGAAAATCACTGTTAAATATGTAATAAAACTTCTTTCTAGGAACCACCTGTCTTGAGAGACCACCACATATAAGTAGAAGAAGTGGTGGTTTCTCAAGACAGTTTCCACTTTATGTTTGGCTACTAACAGTATATGTGTTCTTTATCTATTGTTGTGTGATTCTTCTCTCAGCTGTCAACTTCCTTCTTTCCTTCTCGTTATTCATTTCTGATATATTTCACATACCAAAAACATAGAAATATTGGTTTCTCATACAGGCTTCCTCTGTAAAATAAAAGTTGCACTCAGAATTTATCCACTTGAAAATAAAATTGATATTATTGAGCAGATAGGTGAGATAAATATATATTTAGGAAGGTCAATATATTTGATATTTTGATGGTCTTCATATGACCATAAAGATCAAGGTTCAGCTGTAAAAAGACAATAATGTTTTTTTTGAATCGGTCTTCCTTAGGTTTTATAGGTCACATTTGTCTTTCCCACACATTTTTTTTACTGTGTAGCATGTGTGATATGATTTTAACTTAGTTCAGATCTTTTTAGCAGAGTATAAAGATTATTATAATTAATATACAATAGGATAAAGTTTGTTAGCTTACCTGACCATAGTGACCAAAAGGTTAAAGCTCGTTAGCTTACCTGACCATGCTGACCAAAATGTTCAAACTTATCAGCTTACCTGACCATACTGACAAAAAAGGTAAAAGCTTGTTAGCTTACCTTACTATACTGACCAAAAGGATAAAGCTTGTTAGCTTACCTTACTATACTGACCAAAAGGATAAAGCTTGTTAGCTTACCTTACTATACTGACCAAAAGGATAAAGCTTGTTAGCTTACCTGTCCATACTGACCAAAAGGATAAAGCTTGTTAGCTTACCTTACTATACTGACCAAAAGGATAAAGCTTGTTAGCTTACCTGACCATACTTACCAAAAGGTAAAAGCTTGTTAGCTTACCTGACCATACTTACCAAAAGGTAAAAGCTTGTTAGCTTACCTGACCATACTTACCAAAAGGTAAAAGCTTGTAAGCTTACCTGACCATACTGACCAAAAGAATAAAGTTGTAAGCTTACCTGACCATACTGACCAAAAGAATAAAGTTGTAAGCTTACCTGACCATACTGACCAAAAGAATAAAGTTGTAAGCTTACCTGACCATACTGACCAAAAGGATAAAGCTTGTTAGCTTACCTGACCATACTTACCAAAAGGTAAAAGCTTGTTAGCTTACCTGACCATACTTACCAAAAGGATAAAGCTTGTTAGCTTACCTGACCATACTTACCAAAAGGTAAAAGCTTGTTAGCTTACCTGACCAGGATAACCAAAAGGATAAAGCTTGTAAGCTTACCTGACCCAAAGAGTGAAATAAGACCTTGCCATCTCTTCACCGCCATTGTCTGCCTGTTATGCATAATGAAAAATTCTCTCAGAAACAGCTTAACCTTTTGTGACTGATCTTTGCATGAATAATCAATAGAGTATGTAGATTAGAGTTTATGATTTCCATACTCACCAATCACCCAATATGACTGCTGTTACTATAAATAGAACATAGGCATATATGTAAATCAGGTGAGGGAAACAGGTACAGATGAACCTCCAAGTGATTAAATTTGTAAGTGTAAATGGTAAGATAGATGTTAACATCTTGATATACAAATCATCTTTGATTGCATTTCTAGAGGTAAAGCTGGTGTGGTTTTAAATATATCATTAAAACAAGTTATCTACAATCAAATATAAAATGTTTTCTCTGGTGATACATAATGGTAGAATTGTTGAGTATTGAATAATACACTAGTTAAACTAAACAAGTCTTTCAATTTTGTCACATTTTGTAGTTTTTTTGTGCAAGCAGAAATATATGATTGAACTTTGACTTCTCATTTGTAAACACAATTTTTACAGATCTTTAGACACAAAGAGAAGATTCAGGATATATCCACCACTGCTAGTAATGAAGCCACACTTGAAATGATGTTGGAAAAGGTAGGTTATTAAAGCTAAATTCTAGCCAGACAGGGTACCACCTTGGCAGAGTACCAACTACGCAATGTGCCATTTATCAAGGTGCCTCCTAGCCATGGTACCACCTAGGTGGGATACCATTTATCAGGGTGCCACCTAGCCAAGGTACCACATAGGTAAGGAAATCCCAAGCAAGGTACCGTTTAGACAAGGAACCACCTAAGTCCATGCTAATACCAAACTTAATCATAGTACCACATATATGCTAATATGCTAGGTATCAATTAGGTAAGGTACCACTGGAGAAAGGTACCACATCATGTTGTCTGTTTTTGTTGTGATTTAGCATCTTGTTATTCATGCACCTGTAGTTACATGTATGTTTGATAACAGATTCTGTCACCCTTAAAGACATTACATGGACTAGCCTACCTCATTGTTCTTTAGAAGAGTTCATTATTTTAGGGGTGATTAGTTAACTGATAGATAATTTGGAAAGTCATCAGTTTATAGTTCCTTATTACACAGTACTTGTTTTTGTTTTAGCTTATATTAGAATTTTTTGAAATAGAAATCATATTTACCATAGATCAGATAATTGACTTTATAAATTTACAGATCAGAGACTGATATAGTTATATTGTTTGGCCAACAAAAGGATACAAATTTACAGTAGATCAGAGACTTATATAGTTATATTAGTTGTCCAACAAAAGGATACAAATTTACAGTAGATCAGAGACTTATATAGTTATATTGTTTGTCCAACTAAAGGATACAAATTTACAGCAGATCAGAGTCTGATATAGTTATATTGTTTTTCCAACTAAAGGTTACAAATTTACAGTAGATCAGAGACTGATATCGTTGTATTGTTTGTCCAATTAAAGAATACAAATTTACAGTAGATCAGAGACTGATATAGTTATAATTTTTGTCCAACTAAAGGTTACAAATTTACAGTAGATCAGAGACTGATATCGTTGTATTGTTTGTCCAAATAAAGGATACAAATTTACAGTAGATCAGAGACTGATATAGTTATAATTTTTGTCCAACTAAAGGATACAATTTTTGTCCAACTAAAGGATATATATTTTGATTTAGTCTAATTTAGCTTTTGATATTTATTTAAGTGCTACTCACAGCATCTTCATTTCTTGTATAGCATGTGTGTGATGCACAATTTTAAATGTTTTCTCCATAGATCATAGCTATGTGGCAGAATACAGACTTCCTGCTATCGGCCCATCAGGGTAGAGATACTTGGATTATAGCTGGGGCAGATGACATCATGGCTCAGCTAGAGGAAAGTCAGGTTACCATAGGAACCATAAGAGGATCCAGATATGTCACACCAATCAAGGTAAGGGCATGACCTTGTCAGTTTATTCTTAGATTAAGAAAAAATCCTCCATTTTGATGTTTTAAAGGTCACCCGAGCAAAGACCAAGGTGGGCTATAACTTTAACTGTTCTTCAGTTATTGTGTATTCTCAGTCATCTTTTAACTTTTTTTTAACATTCGTGACTTCTCAAAAAGTGATTTGCAGACTTCTATTAAATGTAGTATGCAGTACCCAACATGCCCTAAAGGACATGGGTTTTATTATTGTAAAACAAAAACCAAAAATATATATACCCTTACCCACTAGGGCCTTATTGGTCCAGACCTTGTGTTTATGGCTTTAAACAAGAGTAAAATAAAAAGAATTTATCATTGGCTGATTTACTTGAAATTCTTATTGATGCTATTCCAGGCTCAAGTTGAAGAATGGGAGAGGAAACTAAATGGCTTCTCTAGGACTCTTGATGAATGGCTGACTGTACAAAGGAACTGGTTGTATTTGGAACAGATCTTCAGTACGCCAGATATACAACGGTACGTTTGATTACCATAGTTTTTTTCATAGAAAGATATGAACATGTTTTGTTTTTACTAAATAGTAAAGTTACTTTGATGTATTTATATTTTATAGTATTGCTGGTTTCAATCCTTATCATGTTATCTGTCCAATTTCAGACAACTTGGCGCAGACTACAAATTATTTTCAACTGTAGACAAGTCATGGAAAGATTTGATGAGAAGAGTTGAGGATCGCCGTAATGCCCTGAAGGCAGCCATTGCTCCCGGAACTCTTGAAACACTGCAAACATGTAATCAAAATCTGGAAAAGATACAGAAAGCTTTGGAGGTTTGTTACGTGACATTTCAATTGGTGCATGTTGTACTGTAAATCTGGTTTTATTCGCGAGAATTTTATTTACACATAATTTCGCGAGAACTTTCACTCACGAAAATAAAATTATCGCATAATGAAGTATGATAATAGTTTAACAAAATGTGCAATCGAAATTGCAAAAATATTATCTTGTGAATAAATTAAGAAATTTGTATCGCGAAAATAAAGTCCTGCGAACATTTTTGATTTACAGTCTGCTTTTTTTCTCATAACTGTCCAATCTTTTTAGTCATTTTTATTTCCCAAAATATATATTGTTTGTTTCTGGTTTTACAAGTCCATAAAAGGTATAAATATTCTACATCCTGAAAGTATTTTGAAATTTGCCAATCAATCTAACTTCTGTGCTAACCCTTTCAACCATTAACATCTTTTAGAGGTTAATAATTTAGTAGCTTATGGTGTTAGGAGATACTGATATTTTGCATACTGGTTCTTCTGATGTAGATTCAAATTGTAACATTGATTTATAAACTTTCATATATTTTTGGGGGGGGACTTAGTCAGTCATTGTTATACAATGTTGTATCAACTGCAAAATTGCTTCATACTAGTAAATTTTGGAATATCATGATGTCATAGCAGGGATGACATCATCATTATTGTTGTTGTTTGACATCTCGCTAATTTTAGCTGTAGTCAACAATCAAGGCCACTACCTTATTTGTTGAATTAGCCAGATAAGACAATCATATAATAAACATTTTTGACTTTTAATATTGATATTACTTCCCTTGGGTTGATAAATCAAGGTATTGACTTCATCAAAAGTCAATACAGTATAACGCCGATTATCAGGACTGAATGGGAGACACATAAAAAGTCCAGAAAATCGGTGGTCCGGATGATCGATCATATTGTTGAAGTCCGTACATCCCAAATTTAGATAGTGTTAAGTTGGTCATTCTCTGTGATCATATCACTGAAGAAACATCAATGTTTTCACGGGCATGTTGTTATTTTAATTAGTTGATGAGTAAAAGTAAAAGCAGCGATTTATAAAGCCTCTGCTGGTAAAAATATAGACCTAACATACATGTGTGTATGTATGAAAAAAACACGATTTCACTTCATATTAAATTGCATGACTGAAATCACGTGTAGATCTAGATCCTTATGTAGCCTACTTCATGTCATTAATTTTACACCTACAGATGTTCTCCCATTAATAGGAATGGGAAAAATCACGTAAGTGCTAGCTCACTGACATTATCTTTAGTCCTAAAAGTCACTGTGATTTGAAGAAATCTGACACTTTTGTCTGTTGCAAACTCCTTCGAGTCTTGACCTAGATTTCCATATCTACCCCCCCTCCCCCCCGATGTTTGCCAACTTGTGGACAGTTTCTGTAACACATGCTTCGCTTGTGTTTACCTATAGGACTAATAAACTTGAAAATAAAATAAAGAGTGAAACTGATATTGAATATCGGTAAGAAATATTTATTTATTTGAAATGTTATTGAAGTTGTAGTTTTAATGATTGACATTTGTTACGACACTTGCGACCGTCAATGTTGAAGAAGCCTATTAATTTGTCGGCTGTTTTTGAAGGTCTCAGTTTTATCTCAGATCCCCTAAAAAGGCTAAAACAACTCAATTATTTAAAACAATAAACAGAATGACTGGTTTTCTTATGCTATTTCAATACTTACAAGACATTTTGTGAAACTTTTATCAGTGAATTTACAGAATGTACATTACGATTTTTACCTTGGTAAAAATATTGGGGGACATGGGATTTGTCCGTACGAGCGAAAAATCTGGATAATCGGCATCCGGATAAACGGCGTTAGGCTGTAGTTGTATGATGTTATTCTGTTATGTTATCCTTATTTTGTAGGACTACTTAGAAACAAGGAGACTCGGCTTCCCACGATTCTACTTTCTTAGTAATGATGAACTGTTGGAAATTCTTGCTCAATCTAAAGATCCGAACGCTGTGCAGGTAAATTACAAGGATTATGATGTTTACACAATAGACTATTTCTATTGCCCATAGTCCTGGACATTAATACAGACACATGTCTGTGTACAGAATTTTATAAAAAATATTCATTCACTGAAAATATATCAACTGATTTTTTTTCAACTTTGCACCCCAAATAAAGCACACAGGGATGAAAAAGCACTATGATTTTGTCTTTATCCATTTTGACATGTTAGATGTCAAGCATTAAATTTCAACATTTTCCTGTCTTTTCTTGGTTTAAAGACACAATTCCGCATCATATTCATATTTGAGGCAGCAATGATTTTATCATTGATAATTTTTCACCTTACAGCCTCATCTTCTGAAGTGCTTTGGTAATATCAAAGCTCTGGAAATCAACCAGAGCCCTCCCAACATCAAAACCATGATATCAGCAGAAGGGGAAGTTGTCAGCATGCCCAAGTAAGTGCACATCAGTTATTTTGATTATCATATACAGCTAATATATTAATAACTCCAAGATCTAAGATTGAAACATTTTATTTATGGTTTGTCTATTTACCTGATTGTTTCATTTTGGTTTTTATTATGAAATAAAACAAGTTTCTTTCCACAAATTTTAATAAAATTGGCTTTATTGGTTTATCATGTTTATCATACCAGTAAGACATCAATTTGAATATTGCCATTATTTGAGAGTATTGAACAGAATTATGGGACTATACAATCTTCAATATTTGACTTAGTCTTGCGGGGGGTGGGGCAATGATTTTCAAACATATCTTGTCTTGACTCGGGAATATAAAATTTGGATTTTGATGTATCAATTCTTTGATCTCGACTATTTTTTCCCAGAAATATCCGAGCACGTGGTCCAGTGGAAAGTTGGCTTGTCAATGTGGAATCAGGAATGTTTGAGACGGTCAAGAAGTAAGTCATTTTTGTTTTATCATTGTTTTCCTGGTGAAAAAATTATATTTATTTTTAAAAATAATAATAATAAAAAAAAAGATTATTTATACATGTAGTTAAATTTGGAATGATTTTATTTGAGTTAGCAGTGGTATTCTTAATCAGATAGGTCAAAAGTGAGTTGTATTTTGCATGCACTGTAGTCATCTGTATTATCACTGGGATTTGTTTCTGTGATTTTTATATCCAAAACCTTTGACATGAGATTAGTTAGTACAGAAGTGACAAAAGTTTTAATATATATATGATTCAGTGAGCTTAAGTCAAACTTCCATTAGCTCAATGGAAAATGAATGTAGCTAACAGACTGGCTACTCTGAAACCCTGGAAATCATAAGTCAACATTATTAATATTTCGAATTCTTTTTTCAGACATTTGAAACTTGGCCTGGCAGACTGGCTGGGAGCAGATCTGAGAGAATGGGTATTAAAACATCCGGGTCAAGTGGTCCTCACTGTGGTAAGTATAGAATCTGACCTACACTGTACATTTAATGACCCTGACCTTCTTTTAAATTAGTCTTGATATACATGTATCTTTTTTTCATAACGCTTTCTTTCTATCTATTTTCAGACACAAATTATGTTCAACAAAGATGTTTGCAGATGTTTTGATTTACCAAATGCACAGAACAACTTGATTGACGTGAAAAATAAGATGGTCAAATCTTTGCATCTCTTGGCCGGACTGGTGTCCAGTAACATCCTGTCTCATCAGAGAGAGAGTATTATGGCTTTGTTGACCATCAATGTACATAATAGAGATATTTTACTCGGTATGATCGACGACAACGTTGTGAAGAAAGATGATTTTTCTTGGACGAAGTAAGAGTTCTGTTTACAGTTTCACTTTTGTGTAGGTTATGTGTATTTATATGAACCACTTGTGGTGGTCTAGTGCTAGAGCATTTGACTTGCAAGTGGATGGTCCCCGGTTTGATTTCTGGGGTACCCAATACTCTTATATTGTAGTGGTTTGACAGTGAAAACATTTTCTTTTAGAACATGTGGAAGTAAGTCCATTGGTAGACATTCAGTGTGCCCTGAAGATTGAAGAACAGGGGTGGGGGGGTGTTGTTGGTCCATCTGATTTTCTGTTTGTACATGTTTTTGTTCACAGCATTTGTTTTCTGCAATAGTTTGAAGGTTTTATTTTTTATTATTGCATATTTTTTTTAAATTCAGACAACTACGATATGAATGGGATGAGCAAAGTAACCACTGCCTAGTAATGCAGTCCAATGCATCCTTTCAGTATGGTTACGAGTATTTGGGATGTTCTCCGCGTCTGGTAATTACGCCACTGACCGACAGGTGTTACTTGACCCTCACAGGTGCACTTCATTTACACCTGGGTGGATCTCCAGCTGGACCTGCAGGGACAGGGAAAACAGAAACGGTCAAAGATTTAGCCAAGGTTCAAAACAGTTTTTAGTTATTTTTACACACGCACAGAGAGAGAGAGAGACAGACAGACAGACAAACACAGAGAGAGAGAGAGAGAGAGACAGAGATTATTGAGCCTTGCCAAAAAGTCTAATTCATTTTGTTTTGTTACCATAAAAATATTTTTAGTAAACTTGAGTGCTGTTGATGGCATTAAGCATTTTAGCTATTAATTTCTAATTTTTTAACAACTATGTCCTGGACCTTAGGAATCTTGTATATAAATGTTTTGATATTTGTAACACATTTATCTACTTTGCCATCTTTTCTTTCAGGCTGTTGGAAAGCAGTGTGTTGTCTTTAACTGTTCCGAGGGACTGAAGTATCACACACTTGGGAAATTCTTTTCTGGTCTGGCACAGTCCGGGAGTTGGTGCTGTTTTGATGAGTTTAATCGTATTGATGTTGAAGTTTTGTCCGTCGTTGCGCAGCAGATTCACACAATCAAAGTTGCCAAAGATGCCCAGTCTCTTCGATTTATGTTTGAAGGGAAGGATATAAAGCTAAACATGACTTGTGGCTACTTCATAACAATGAACCCCACGTAAGTTTACCTGGAAAGTTTGATCATAATTATTTGTTTTTATAAGCTTGACAACAGACGGGAGGTTTCATGTTATGGAATACCCTCCGTCTGTCTCTCCTTGTCATCGCTGTATCACTTTCTTTCCCTCACCAGATTTTTATGAAACTTGGGCCATAGATAGAACACCAAACATGCTATATACATTGAAGGAGTTTGACAATGACACATGCCAGATTAAAAACATGAATATTTTGCCATGATATGGCAGTTCTTAAATAATCAATATTAACATTGTTTCTTGTTGTTTTATTTTTTTTAAATTCATTTCTCTCAAAAAGTATTCATCTGTAACATATGTTATGAGATTTTCTGAAAACTTGTTTTCCTTACAAAACAGAAAACAAGTTAGAAAAGTGGGGATAATTATGAACTTTAAGACGTTGTTTACTAATTAGGTAATATTGACCTCTGAGACATTGTATTAATTTCATTTTCATAAATAAAAGAATGAATGAATAAATTACCAGTGTTTTTCATTCATATTTCATTCAGTGTTTTTAAAAGTTATACAGTTATTGAAATCAGATATTCAAACAAATTACACGTATAACATTTAACTAAAAATAACATTAAAGTCTTGACAGGTGTATCTCTTGTTTGTTATGGTACAAATATACAATAATGTAAATACATGTACAATGTAGTATATGCAAATTTTACAATAAACTGATAAATCATATCCATGGAATTTGCATAATTCTTTTCCTATTTAGATATGCCGGGAGAGTGGAACTTCCGGATAACCTGAAAAGTCTGTTCCGACCAGTTGCCATGATGGTACCTCACTATGACCAGATAGCAGAAATCATGTTATTCTCTGAGGGATTCATAGCTGCCAAATCACTATCTCGTAAAATTGTAAACTTATACCAGCTTGCCAGTAGGCAGCTGTCTCAGCAGGATCATTACGACTTTGGAATGCGGGCCATAAAATCTGTTCTCGTCATGGCAGGTCATGGTCGACAAAAGAGTCAGAACCGGTATGATGCTGATTGTAGATATTCAGCATACCACAGATGCTTTTACTCTCTTGTTTATCTCCCTTCTCTCTGTCTTCCTGTCTTTTTCTCATGTAATTTTAGTCAGTCTATTATAAATCATGTAAATATTGTAAACACACACTCTGTCTTTCTCCCTCCTTTGCTCTCCCTCTCCTCTCTCTTGCTCTCCCTCTCTCTCCCCTCTCTTTCTCCCTTGCTGTCTCTCAGCTGTCTCAGCATATATATATATATATATATATATATATATATATATAGTCAACTCCACTTATAACGAAATGGAAGGAAGAAAGATTTATATCACATTATAACCGGAATTTGTTGTACAGAATTAGGTCAGATTACAAGTTATATTGATTGATAACCAGTTTGTAAGGTAACTTAATTATACAACGTTGAATCATGTATCACAGAATGACATCCAAGCCAAGAGTTTTTAATACAGTCAATTTAATCTTAATAAAAGTTAAGTTTATTTGAAAAGAAATCATACAGTTTGAAAAAAGTAATAGATATATGTCGTAAGTCTTGTTTGTAAAACACCTCCTTATACAGCACTAAAACTACACGATAAAACCATCATTTATAAGCTATCGTTATAGGCGTTCAGATTTATACAGAATTGAATAGTAAATGCAAGGGGAATAGAGATATTCTTTTTATACATGGAATCCCGTTATAAGTGGAGTTGACTATATATATATATATATATATATATATATATATATATATATATATATATATATATATATATATATATATATATATATATATATATATATAATTCAATTACAACCATTCCTCATATCTCTGTGTATCTATTTTCCTCCAAGCGTCTGTCTTTTTTGTGATAACTCTGTCTTTTTGTGTTTGTCTCTTTCTTATTTTTCTCTCTCCCTCTTCCTTCTATTACATGTATCTTATTATTGGCCAGATTGCAAAGCAAATATTGGTCTATGAATTGATGTATTCTGTCCATCCATCTGTTTATCTGCTGTGCTTCACATTTATGATTAAAATCATCACATTTCCAAAATTGCAGAGATGAAACCAGTTTGACTGAAGACATGGAATCCTACATTCTAATTCATTCTTTACGGGATGCAAATTTGCCCAAGTTTCTGGCAGAAGATGTACCATTGTTTGAGAGCATCTTAGCTGACTTGTTTCCAGGTGTTGTTCCGCCTGAACCAGATTTTGGTGCATTAGAGGTAAAAATAGAATGTGTACATTCATCCCTGTTTTACCTTTAGTTCCTCAGATCAAATATAAGTAGTTTTCTCCCTTTAACAGATCTAAATCATAATATTTTTTTTATCATTTGCATGTGGCATTTATATAATATGATGTGTAAGGGCCAGCTTCACATATGATCATTTCATGTACATAGTGAAACTACTTACTAATATGATAATGCAGCAAGAATTTTAGGACTCCTGTATTAACTAATGATGGGCTATCAGTTTAAAAGTTTAATCAATAATCTATTTGTAATCAGAAGAAGAAAATCAATCAATTATAGATTACATTGTCGGTTTCTTTTTATCAAAGACTAAACTAAAAATGTTTAACTTACCTTCTCCAGCAGCCATGATAGAGTGTCAATTATTTAGTTTCTAAATTCAAATACTACTGTTGAATGGGATATAAATAAGTCAAATACAACAAAAGAAGTCTTATTTTCCCCAAATTTAACATATGAAGTCTATTTTTACAATTTTGCAACATTTATATACTACATGTACTAGTATATGAATATATGTACACATTGAAATTTTTCAAATATAAAAGCTGTGACAACACTGATTATTGGGCAGAAAAATCACTTACAATCTTTTCATCACAAAAAAACTGTGAAAGGAAAATCACATACAAAAAAATCATCAAATTGGACAAAATTGTTTTCATTTTATTTAAATTTGTTTACATTCCTGATGAAACTATTTTGAACATTGTTAAAACAATATTTCAGTCATTAAATTGACTGTACATTATAAAGTAGCAATCTTTGAGTGCTACTTGTATGTATTATAAATTACACAGTAGATTGAAATTCAGATAAAATATATGCAATTAAGGGGATGGGGTGGGAGTGGAGAGGGAAGTGACGGAGAAGGTTTATCTACATGGGCTGACTGGATATATTGTTCATATTTTAGAAAGCAATAAATCATGCCATTAGAGACCAAAATCTACAGAACTGGCCAAATCAGATCGACAAAGTCAAGCAGTTTTACAACCAGATCATGGTTCGTCACGGTGTCATGTTAGTGGGACCAACCGGAGGAGGCAAAACAACTGTTCGCAGTATTTTACAGAAGGCTCTTATTCTTTTGCCAACCATAGCCCCGCACGATGAAGGAGGATCTAAGAGGCACTTATTCCTGGTTAGTATGAACTGATTTAAACACCATCTTATATTTAAGGTTACTTGTTCTTACATTTTAGGCCTGTAAATTAAGGCTACCTGTCCATAAAGGCTTAATTTGATATTTGTATGCTATTGTGAGCAAAGATGAGAGGGCCTCTTCTTGTCATTTGCATCATTTTGTCAAATAACTTAATTGTCTTTCTTCTAATTTGGTATATTGCTTTATATAAATGAAACCTAGGACTTAAGATAAGGTTGATTATGGCTGACATTTTAGGTCATTTGCTGACTACTTGATTTCTGTAATCCTGTGGATGTGCATAGCATGTAAACATTTCTACTTATCAGTAGTTATTGGGCCAAATTTCTTTTGAGTTAATTTGTAGCAGCTCTTGGGTAGGGCTACCCCCCTAAAATAAAATTCCCTGATTTTGATGGCCCCTAGGTCAGGTTAAAGTGATTTTGGTCTCATGTCTTAATTTCTGAAACATTTTAGACCTATCAGATAACTATAAGCATTTTAATTATACAATATAAGTGTATAGCTTGTGATTTTTCACTTTTGAAAGGTAGCCGTTCAAGTTAGGTGGTCACATGGCAATATTCCACCATAGTTTCACTTTTGCATACATATCAGATATAGATATTCTCATTTTGTCTACAATCAGCTGATTTCCCATCATTCTGTCTTTATATGGTTTTACTTGTAAAATTTACAGGGAAGCAGAGCAAAGAAAGGTCATGTAGAAATTTTTTCCATAAATCCAAAAAGTGTACAACTTGGGGAACTTTTCGGTGACATGGACACCAACACATTTGAATGGAAAGATGGATTAATTGCCATAGCAACTAGAAAGTTTTCACATGAGGTGCATCACACCTCCGGTGATGATCAGAGCAAGTCAGGGACTCGTGGTGATGGAGGAATGGTAAGTAGATAATGACGTAAAGATGCCAGGAAGGTCAAAAAGATATTACCGTATTTTATGGCCTATAGGTCGATGTGGGGGATAGGTCGAATGGCCGATTTTTGGCAAAAATCCAGGATTAAGTATTAGATAGGTCGAAATGGAGGACAGGTCGATGTCAGCAGAGATGGAAACATGAATGGGAGAACACAAAAATGCATTGTTTATGTTTAATAACTGGTGCTAACGCGATGGTAGCCTACTAAAATAATCAGAGTGATCGGCCTATTTTACGGTACAGTATTAAATAGGAGTGATTAAAAAGCATAGAAGTTGCATTTTATATATATTTAACATCACTTATATTACTCGTGTGTACTGATTATGTATACAAGCATCGCCATTATGTTACCTGTCAAATCATCATTAAATTCTTTATGCTGTTTACATAAGCGACCTCAATCCTTGTCTTATCCTTACATTGACCTAAATTATTATGCTGCTGCAATTGTCAAACAATTAAATACTCAAGGTTTAGTGTCAATTAATTAATGTAACACTTTTTCCAAAACTTTCCCAACTTCAAAGACTGCCGCAGGATCCTTATCAGTTGAAGGTCACTTCCAGTGAACACAGCTTGTAGTGTCCTGAAAGTCTGAATGAAGACTTCACCTTCACAGTGGGGTGCCGAGATAAGGGAATCATTCAAAAGTATAAACTGTCCGGTATAAATATAATGTAAACCATGTATTTTTATTACGCAGTTTCTGACACAGTCTTGAATCCCAATGATATTGTAACTTGAAAGATCATTATTTTGTCTCTTGATTATGAACACAGTGCATTACGCACACACGAGGTCATATTTAATAGTTCTATTAAGTGTAAATACAAATGGGTGTTTGGAGTAGGCCCCTAGATTATCCTGTGGAAAATTTGGAATTACGATGTTAAAATGAGGAATTGCAGATACAAGTTAAATATTTCACTATTTTTTTTAAGATAAGTCGATGCGGTGAATAGGTCGAGGTCACAACTTTGGAGAAAAAAAATATCGACCTATAGGCCGTAAAATACGGTAAAAGGTCATCTTTGTTTATACTGACATTTAATACCCACTTCACATACATAGAATTATGAGTTCTTACAAATTGTCAAATTGTAGTCAGTCACAACCATTCATACTTAACTCTGTATATCTGACAATAATTTGTCACAACTCGCAGTCACTTGTAAGGATCAGTCAAAGGAGAAACAAATTTTTTGACTTGTCAGAAATGTTCTTATGATTGTCCGAAGAATGATTTTTCCATATCTAACTCTAGAATAAAGTGTAAAAGATTGGTAATAATCACAAAACCATTGCAACAACACAAAATCATTTGTAAAATCTGTCTGCATTTACAAATATGTGACATATGTAAAATAAATCTGTATGTGAAAGTTCCTTTATGCCAAAACAAGTCTTTTACAATATGTTTTATATGCTAAGTTGCAAAACAATTGTGTTAAAGGGACTTTTTCACAAATTGTTGTGTTGATGTCGGACCCAGAACAGATGGAGAATACATATACTTCATTTTCATTCAGAGATAATCATGATAATGCATTTTCCATGCCAATGTTTTATAAAACATTGTAAATTGGTAATCCACAAATTTTGTGCGAAGATTGAATGGTAAATAGATCAATAACTGATGTACAGCCTTTTGTAAAGCCCCATCAATATTGTCTTCAGTCTATGTCTGGCTTATGTCCATCATTATACAGCATTTGCTATCTTTAAATGGTTTTAACAGCCAGCAAGTCCATATCTCTGAGTTGATGTAAAAATATGTATGCATTCATTTTTTTATGATTAATTTTGACAGAGAAGATTTTCTAGGAGAAAGGTACATGTATCGTATAGTCTCACAAACCAAGAATAAAATTTAAGTTGCATGTGCGATATAGTTCATTAACGTATAGTCACATAAGTCTGTATTATGTTATATTGCATGTGCCATACTTTATATGTCTGACACTACTTTTCTATTTCGACTGCCTATAGGAAGAGGTGAGCTAATAGATATGTCTGCTTCAGAGTACATGTATGCCTTGCTTTCTTTGCACAATTTGTGGATGTACATTTACAAGCAATTCCAATCAAAATATGGCAGGGGTTGTTTGTTTTGTTTTACCCAACTATTCCCAAAATATTCAAAATGCATCGTCTTGTTGTATTCCTACCTCTTTTTGTCACAAGCTTGTGTGGTTCCATTTCTATTTTTATTTCCTTTGTTTGTTGCCACGGTGAAAAAGTTCATCATTTCCATCTGTCATGGTGAAAAGGTTTCTTACTTCCATCTGTCATGGTGAAAAGGTTTCTTACTTCCATCTGCCATAGTGAAAATGTTTCTTACTTCCATCTGTGATAATGAAAAAGTTTCTTACTTCCATCTGTCACAGTGAAAAGGTATCTTACTTCCATCTGTCATGGTGAAAAGGTTTCTTACTTCCATCTGTGATAATGAAAAGTTTTCTTACTTTCATCTGTCATGGTGGAAATGGTTCTTACTTAAATCAGTGATAATGAAAAGGTTTCTTACTTCCAGCGATATCATAAAAAAGAATATTCTACAGTGAAATTATATGCTGAACTGTTTTAGTGTATCTGAAAATTAAACCTAGAGGTTTGACTCAGAGGTTTCATGTAAACTATTATAGGGTATCTGAGTATTTAGACCACTAACATTGACTCAGAGGTTTAATGTGAACTATTATAGAATATCTGAGTATTTAGTTCACTCACACTGGCTCAGAGGTTTCATGTGAACTATTATAGGGTATATGAGTATTTAGTCCACTCACATTGGCTCAGAGGTTTAATGTGAACTATTATAGGGTATCTGAGTATTTAGTCCACTCACATTGGCTCAGAGGTTTAATGTGAACTATTATAGGTTATCTTAGTGTTTAGTCCACTCACATTGGCTCAGATGTTTCATGTGAACTATTATAGGTTATCTGAGTGTTTAGTCCACTCACATTGACTCAGAGGTTTAATGTGAACTATTATAGGTTATCTGAGTGTTTAGTCCACTCACATTGACTCAGAGGTTTAATGTGAACTATTATAGGTTATCTGAGTGTTTAGTCCACTCACATTGGCTCAGAGGTTTCATGTGAACTATTATAGGTTATCTGAGTGTTTAGTCCACTCACATTGACTCAGAAGTTTAATGTGAACTATTATAGGTTATCTGAGTGTTTAGTCCACTCACATTGACTCAGAGGTTTCATGTGAACTATTATAGGTTATCTGAGTGTTTAGTCCACTCACATTGACTCAGAGGTTTAACTGAACTATTATAGGTTATCTGAGTATTTAGTCCACTCACATTGACTCAGAGGTTTCATGTGAACTATTATAGGGTATATGAGTACTTAGTCCACTCACATTGACTCAGAGGTTTCATGTGAACTATTATAGGGTATATGAGTACTTAGTCCACTCACATTGACTCAGAGGTTTCATGTGAACTATTATAGGGTATATGAGTACTTAGTCCACTCACATTGGCTCAGAAGTTGGAGCAAGCCGATGGCCTTGGGTCTGACTCAGGACTTGGTAATGCTAAAGATTTCTTTGGAAGAGGTAGTGACTGTTTCTTCTCTGTATGCTCCACATTAGATTTAAAGTCACAGGGCTTTCAGTTGAGACTTTCAGCCTCAAGGTCTTATTTCTATAAACATGACATATTAGAAAAAACTGCATGATAATGAGGCAGTAGGTCATGATTGGTGTGTCATGTTAAAAACCTTCAAAATATTGGCCAAGATTTTAGCATACATGTAGGTCACAGTTTGAGGCAGTTTCCTTATAGCTTTTGATGTTTCCATATGAGTTGAATTATTTTCAGACAAAAACATAACAATTGAACTTGATTATTTGAGGTAGACTCATCAGTTGAGTTGAGTATTAAATATAGATATATTTCCAATCTTTGTTTTTCATTATTCTTTTTGACATATCTACAGAGTGTTAATTTTTTGCATCTTTTCATTTTCTCAGTCTATTGTTTCTCAGCATATCATTTTCAGACTTTTTCTCTTCATCTCTATATTATTTGGTTTTTCTATCAATACTATGTTTTATTTCCCTCTGTTTTATCTATAGCATATATGATTATTGTTCCTATCTGTAATTCCCTAAATCAGTCTAATATATGCAATCATCTGTATACATTTCAGAATAATCTCCCATTCCCATAAATAAACATTCTCTAATTTTCACATTATAGAAAGTGTTTTTAGAAGAAAATATCTTAGCACTACCTTTACATTACCTTCTCACCCCTACGTATCGAAATAGTATGTTCTTTTCTATTGTTCTAGACCAGTCTATTATAGTCTGTAGGGGTGAACCAGTCCATAGCAGAGGTCAAAATTTGTGGAAATTCACCCAAAGCTGAACAAACCCATCATGTTGAAATGGTTCAGCTTAAATCAGGATCAGTTCAACATTTACAATACACTGAGACCACTGCTGACTTACCAAGCCTTCATAGAACATTGACTAGTAGATTGTTTATAGCCTGCTTTATGTTAAATTGATGAAATCTGTTATGGAGGTTGCTATGTAGAAAGTTAACTTGGAAAGAATTTACCCTTGAAAATAATTTAAAATAATAAAAGTTTATGTGAGAACAAATTTATATTGGATAAAACTGACATTGTACAGTTGATAGACTTGTATATCCCTAAAAAGAAGTGGACTAGCCTATGCTATTTATTTTCAGAAGAGTCCATTGTATTTCAGGGAAATAGGTTAGAGTGAATTAGAGCTGGAGTAGTTTAGATTGCTGTTATAGTAGATTCAACTGATGCATCTGTATTTAGTATGCTAGCCTTCAGTAGCTGATTAGCATTGCATTCTTTTCTAGCAGTATCTGACATGCCAGATGCCATTGTTTCATGATTATAAGTAAATTACTTATGTTTTCTGTTCAATTTTTAAAGTTATAATATCATTTTCTTGTAAATGTATTTTTTGTACTGACTGCAGATCCATGAAAGTTTGCTGTAAATTTACATACCATTACTACATATACCTACACACATGTGCACAAATATATACACACATACACATTATATTGACACTAATAATTACACACTTGTACATATACACGTAAGCAACATACATATGCTCTCTGACACACATTAACATACATTACTACACATACCTCCACATATGCACAAATAACTGCTTGCGATTATCTAGTGGTAGAGTGTTCGACTTGCAAGTGGAGGGTCTTGGGTTCGATACAGGGTCATACCAAAGACTTTCTAAAATGATAGCGACTGTTCCTTCACCAAACACTTGGCATACAAAGTCAAAGTCATGATTCATTCTAATGAGACTGAAAACCGAGGTCCGGTGTTGCAACAGTCATGGCATATAAAACAACCTTCACTGCATTGGCATGACAGTTCATAGCACAGGTCAAAATTTGTAGCACTTCATCTAAAGCTTGTGGTATCTCAATATAAGTGAAAAATTATGGACAGGATGTAAAAATAACAAAACATGTGCACAAATATACACATTACATTAACATTCATGTACATATACAACATACATATTTTGTCTGGTACACATTAACAAACCTATGACTACACATACCTACAATACACACTCTCATGTATTCAAACAGTCAAGTAAAATGTAATGCATAATTGATAATTGGATATTTTGCATATAAAGTATGAATGATTTTTATGTTGCTGTGTAATTGGTAAAAAGAGACATGAGAAAAAGAGACAGACAAACACAGAGAGAGAGAGAGAGTATGGGGAAAACAAACAACTGTCATTTATATGAAAATCTTGACCATTGTATGTAGTGCAGGACTTTATAAGTGATTGGTATAAATACTTAACCATAAATGTACTATGTGTACATATCATCAATTGTGATAACAATAACAACTAAACCATAACCTTTGACTTCTTCATTGAGATAGATCAGTTACAGAAATGAGAACCCTTTCAACCCCACAGACCACAATAGACTGGTCTAGTACAATAGAAAGGATTATACTATTGAGATACTTGGGGTGAAAGGGTTAACATTTGATAAAATTACTTTCATCTAATATGCTTCTCCTTATTTATGGTTCTGTAGGGCTTACATGATGAAGCTTCCCACCTGACTGATGGTGACAATGATGGAAATAAACGAGACCCACATGGGAACACAATAACAGACTGGCGGTGGTTGGTATTGGATGGACCTGTGGATACAATCTGGGTGGAGAACCTCAACACCGTGTTGGATGACTCCAAGGTTCTCTGTCTACCTAACGGACACAGAATAAGCTTGCCTAATAGTATGCGATTGATATTTGAAGTAGATAACTTGTCACAAGCCAGTCCTGCTACCATTAGTCGATGTGCTATGGTTTACATGGTAAATATCTTATTTTCATTTTTTTACAACATTGATAAATTTTAAAGGTGTGTAGATTGACAGTCTCCACGCATGGTGCGTATGCCACCAACGTTAAAGATCAACATTACTGATTCTGAGTTAAAGTTGTAAAGATCATTATCAATACTCTGATGATAGCTACATACTTTGCCAAAAACATTTGAGCATGATTATACTGAGTATGATTATACTGAGCATGATTATACTGAGCATGATTATATGATTATACTGAGCATGATTATACTGAGCATGATTATACTGAGTATGATTATACTGAGTACGATTATACTGAACATGATTATACTGAGCATGATTATACTGAGCATGATTATACTGAACATGATTATACTGAACATGATTATACTGAGTACGATTATACTGAACATGATTATACTGAGTATGATTATACTGAGCATGATTATACTGAGCATGATTATACTGGTATTGAATACAACTCGTCTACATAGCAAATATTTTTTGACTCCTGAGTCTATTCTTATTCAAGTTTGTGTTTTTAACCTTTGGTACATAATGTTTCATTTCTGATCATTTTGATTCATTTATTTTTGTTAAACCTGTCTTTAATTTTTCAGTAAAATTAGGTCACAATGAATTTTAATTTTAAATAATGTGACATATCTTGTAGGATCCTGTTGACCTTGGCTGGAGACCTTATGTCAAGACATGGCTACAGCGTCTACCACGGGATATTCCAGACAGCGGAAAGCGCCATCTACAGCAGCTTTTTGACTACAGCATTGAGAAGGGACTTAAATTTGTGCACAAACATTCGCGATTCCTAATGATTTCAACACCTGACATGAACTATGTGACCTTACTGTGTAACATACTGTCAGCCTACTTTGACTTTATGTGCAAACATGGTGGATTTGGTTCTCCAGGTAAAAAAGGCGTTGAAAGCAAGATTCTTATTTTTAAACATGTTAAAAAAGTAAACTTCTGAAAATTTCAATAAATACATACTCATGATATTAAAATCATTTAGTCAAACCTGAAAAATGTATGTCTGTGTTTATATTGAGGTACAACATTATAAATTTCAACTCTAAAATAATGACATTACAAAATTCAAGTCTAAAATAATGACTTTTGCTGCCTTAAAATCGCAAAATCATTATTTATATATCTATCTGAAAAGGTGAATATATAGAATAGAATCTTTTATAAGTGAAAGTAATTATTACACAGCTAATTTTACAAAAAAAGATACAATGATATCATATTACAATTTATATCTTTCTTGTGTTTGTAAATCAGTATATAGTTTTGAACAGTAAATGCACTAGATGTCACTTTGAAAAGGTTTCCTATATCTGCCAGATGGCAGTTAGTTTACAACTTCAGCCACTTATTTTTTAAGGTGGATTTTACTGTCATTTAAAGGCTATTTATTCTAGAAAAGTTAGGGTTAGGGCTAGTAGATATTTTAGTTATTTCCCCCAATTTTAGATCACCTTGAGCCTTGGGCTATTTGCTATCACCTGTCATTGTGTAATGTCTGTCATGACTTATTAATTTTTTCATATTTTTGACTTCTTCTAAAAAAAAACAATGGGCCATTTTCAACCAAACTTTGCAGGAATTGTCATCATGTGAAGTTGCATAAAGTTTGTGAATGAAAACGTCAAAAGGGGCTAGGACCAATAGCTCCCCAAAAGGGACCATAAATCTTCTCATGAACCAATGATTAAATGACTTTCAAATTTTGTATGCATGATTGTTAAGTCAATAACTTCAAAGTTTTTAAATGATAACAAAATCTGTCCACAAACAAGCCTTTAGCAAGCACATAAGATGACATATGGTCTTAAAGAAATGGCTTACATGTATTAACTCAAAACTGATGGTCTATTTGCATACATAGATATATTAGGACATTGTTATGAATTATCTAAAGATCATGATGACATACCTGTAGTTTCAAGGTCAAAGGTCAAGGTGTCACAGACATTTTTTACTTCTTTTGAAGAATCAATGGTTCAATTTTAACCAAACTTTGAAGAAACTATTCTTGTGGGAAGCCATATAATGTTTTCAATTGAAAAGCGGCTAGTACTCATAGGGGTTCCAAAAGTGGCTAAATCTGCATATTTCACTCAGGTTACTGTTAAGTCCAATGGGCCTCTTGTTTTCTAAAAGTGTAGAACAGAAAATTTAATTTGGGACTTTGTTCTTACCAGCAGACCCATACGGATGTAATATTTCTTACAGCATCCTTCCCTCTTTCTCACATTTCAGACAAAGAAGACTCGCATGTTGACATGGATGACAGGAGATCAGAAAGCCGAGGATCAAGTAGGAGCTCCTCTAGAACCTCACGCTCCAAAGGTTCCAAGAAAAGAACTTCTAGAAAATCAAGAGGCAAAGACGTTTCTTTTAGATCAGAAGATTCACAATCCAATAAGAGTTCAAGGTTTTTACACTTTTATATCCTAAATTGTTTACGAGTTATTTCTATTTTTAGATCAAAGATGGGGGAGGGGCAGATTGTTTTTGGTTAACTGTTTGTCTGTATGCAACATTTTGGTGTCCATAAAATGATGTTGGATCCTATAGTTTTCATTGCTTCTGACTGTCTGTCTGTCCATCAAGAGTTGTTGTTAGCACTCTCAGTTCTACATTTCTCAGCAGATTTCAACCAAATTGATATGGAAGGTGTATCAATAGGCAAAACCTTGATCAAGTTTGAAAATGAACACCTTCAGATAATTTTTGTGGGAGTTACTGCCCTACATGTAAAATTAGTTTTTCTTTATCAACTTCCTGTTTTTGTGAGAGTTACTCCCCTTGCTTTTTCTTATCCACTTTTTGTAAGTGCTCTCAGTTGTACAATTCTCAATGGATGTCAACCAAATTTATATGGGAGGTGAATGTAGGCAATAGCTTGATCAAGCCATTGGATAATTTTTGTAGGAGTAACTGTCATTTATGTAGTTTTTCCTTATCAACTTCATGTTAGCACTTTCAGTTCTACATTTCAATGATTTCAACCAAATGATATGGAAGGTGTATATGGGCAATACCTTTATCAAGTTTGATCAGCATTATTGGATAGTTTTTAACCTTAACTCACAATCTCATACACAGAGTTATCGGTCCTTGCACTCCTCAACAATCTCTGTCAGCTTCTCGATTTTTGCCAGATTCTGGCAAAATATATAAATCCACTATAGATATTGGTCTTATATGCATATATTTTTGGTGCTAACATAAAAAAAACACTATTTGTTGTGAAAACACTTTTTAAAGATGGATATAAATATAGGGACTATATTTTTGCAAAGAGTTTCCTTACTCTGTGTAATTTGGTTTTATATACATTCTGTGGTTTACATGACCACATGTTTGGGACTTCTTTCTAGACGTTGACAGAGATTGTTGAGGAGTGCATGGACCGAAAACTCTGTGTAAGAAATTGATATAATATGTTGGTGTGAGATGAGCTTTGTAACATCTTATCACTTTGTCATTATTTAAGACAGGGCTTTGATAGTTGTATCCTTGTAAATGGAAAAACACTAGAAATTTAGTGCATCAGGATTATGAGAAATCCCAGATGTACGTGTGTTTCTTGCTGAACTTGACCATGCTTGGGAGCAGTTATTTTTTTTTTTACTAACGTGATTTTTTTTCTACAAATCTGTTTGGAATTATTTGTGTCCCTGTAATTGGCCATGTTGTTAATATGTTAAATATATATCTATTAACTAACATTTTTTTTTTATTTATAGTATCATTACCTATTGATCTAACAAAACCATAGCCTAACAAGTAACAATTACATAATAATTTTGTACGTTTAACAATCATTACAGAAGTATTGCTTATAAATTTTAAACAATTTTTAGCTCACTCGACCCACAGCTAATATGCTATCATTTTGCATCCCTTGTCTATCTGTCCTGTTAGAATGTTAGACATTGTCAAATTGTTTGTCTTCTGAAGAAACGGCTAAATCATTTGTAATCCAACTTTGCATGAATAATTGACAGGGTAATATGTAGGTTCACGTTTGTGACTTTCTTGTTAGCTAATCAATCAACATGTCTGTTGTTTCCATAAATAGAACATTTACCTATATGAAGGTCAGGGGAGCAATACAGGCCCATGATGGAATCAGGTGACCAGATTAAGCCCTTTGGCCCACATGTTTTAAAATATTAATATATTTAATAATGGTTGAAATTAATGATTCATTTCAATTGTCATATGATAGGTAGATGGCCTAAAATATCAAGCCTTTCTATCCCACAGACCACAATAGACTGATCTAGTGCAACAGAATCAAAGTTGACTTTCTGCATGTTGTGAAAAAGTTTGGCAGTTTAGTTTTGAAATTTAGGTGGTCTATGTACATTGTAACCAACACTGGAGATAAAAAAAGAAAGTTTAGTGATTGTGACAAAATACCATTAAAACATAGAAATCAAGTATAATATTGGAGACTTGGCATAGAAATCAAGTATAATATTGGAGACTTGACATAGAAATCAAGTATAATATTGGAGACTTGACATAGAAATCAAGTATAATATTGAAGACTTGACATAGAAATCAAGTATAATATTGAAGACTTGACATAGAAATCAAGTATAATATTGAAGACTTGACATAGAAATCAAGTATGATATTGAAGACTTGACATAAAAATCAAGTATATTATTGGAGAATTGAACCATTCAATTAAGTCTACATTTATTTTTTCCACTTTTATCAAAGTTACAAGTCAATACATCATTTCATGTGTTGTAGTGATAAAAATTCCAATGTGATTAACATTTACTGATAAACAAGGTTATCCAAATGACTCCAAAAGCATTCTACTGCTTGTGATGGTCTAACTTTAGACCCGTTAGAGGACTTCCAAAGATAGGTTAAAGAGGATCCCACTTCACTGGCATCAGTCCATAGAATAGGTCAAAGATAGGTGTTGGAGGATCCTTCAGTGTCCATAGAATAGGTCAAAGATAGGTCATTAAGATCCTTCACTTTAGGTGTCCATAGACAAAGATAGGTGTGCCCATTAGAGGATCCTCACTTTATTCGTGTCAGCATAGAATAGGTCAGTGCATAGAATTAGAGGGTCAGTCCATAGATAGGTGTGACCCATTAGAGGATTAGAGGCCTCTCTTCATTGGTGTCAGTCCATAGAATAGGTCAAAGATAGGTGTGCCCATTAGAGGATCCTTCACTTTATTGGCATCAGTCCCAAAGATATGCCCATAGAGGAACCTTCACTTCATTGTCAGTCATAGAATCCATGACCCATTAGAGGCCATCACTTCATTGGGTCCATAAGAAGGTGTGACCCATTAGAGGATCCTTCACTTTATTGGCATCAGTCCATAGAATAGGTCAAAGATAGGTGTGCCCATTAGAGGAACCTCACTTCATTGGTGTCAGTCCATGGTCATGCCCAGGATCCTTCCATATTGGTGAATAATAGGTCAAAGATAGGTGTGACCCTATTAGAGGAATGCATCACTGCAAAGATATGTGACCCATTAGAGGATCCTTCACTTCATTGGCGTCAGTCCATAGAACAGGTCAAAGATAGAATGACCCATTAGAGGATCCTCATTCAAATTAGAGGATCCTCTCTTCGTTGGCATGTAGGCATAGGTGTGACCCATAATAGGTCAAAGATAGGTGTGACCCATTAGAGGATCCTCACTTCATTGGCATCAGTCCATAGAATAGGTCAAAGATAGGTGTGACCCATTAGAGGATCCTCACTTCATTGGCATCAGTCCATAGAATAGGTCAAAGATAGGTGTGACCCATTAGAGGAACCTCACTTCATTGGCATCAGTCCATAGAACAGGTCAAACTTTGTGGCACATCATCTACAACTGGTGTTATCTCCATTGAAGTGACAAAAATTCTTGATGGAGGGATGCAAAACAACATAAACAAACTGAAAGCATGCTGGCATGATTTACAAAATGGATGTCTGGTGAACATGTATTACATTTGTGCTGGAGAGTTCCAGATATCGACTGATTCCATTTCCTACATATTGTTAATCTCCTGTTATACTTTGTCAGTATGTGTCTGTATTTATGTACATAGATGTCTGATTCTTTCAGTACTTTATCTCTCTTTTATTTCAGTAGCAGTTATTCATGTTATTTAAGTCATTGTTTGTAGTCCCTTTTCAGTGATTATTTAGTTACTATAAATAATGGTTTCACAGATAGGGTACATGTATTTAATTCATTAATACCCTCCAAATTCTTGTTGTATTATGTTTGATAAATTTCCTGTTTCCTTGTTTAAGTATCATCAGTGCTGCCGTATCCTCTATGTAAGTAAGAATGAGAACCGGGTATTTCCACCTCGGGTGTTTGTCCACATCATGCTGACTTGTTTGCTTGTTTGCATTTTTGTTTGTTTGTTTGCTCCTTGGATGATACATGCAATTCTGCACATTTTTTTCTTCAAATATTTGTCAAGCTAAAATATTTACTCAGGGCTTTAACGTTTTTTCCCAAGTGGCCCACAAGGCCTGTAGAATAAAACATCCACTAGCCCCATCAGATTTCTACTGGCCTGCCAATAACTCCAAAGAAATAATTTGATGATATATTTAGATGAAGAATAACCAAACTGTAACATTTGAGGACAAGACAAGATGCTTTCAGTTTGTATTCAAGATGAGATATCTTACACTTACACTCAAGCTCTATTTTTTCTGGACAATGGTGCCAGATGAATGAGAAATTTACTGGCCCATCCTATTATTTAGTGGCCATGGGCCAGCGGAAGAGTGCTAATTTGAAGTGCTGTTGCTACATATACATGCTCATATATACACATATTGTTAATTACATACAAAAGATCATACCTCTAAACCCATATAGGTCCCACCCGTTAATGTTGGAATAGAATGTTCTCTATTTATGACTTGAGTCAGTCAAATATATTACTGAGGGATGACAGGTTTCTGTCTAGAACTTTAATGCCAACAGTTGTATCCTAATAAAAAAGAGAAGTAAGCTGACACATATATTTGTGATGAGTTTGAAAAACTTGAGGGGTTTTTGTCTGTCACACGTGTGAAATTTTGTGCATCTGGATTGTCACAATACTGTCACAATACTCTCTCTCTCTCTCTCTCTCTCTCTCTCTCTCTCTCTCTCTCTCTCTCTCTCTTGATTTCTCTTTCTCCCCCTCTCTCTCTTGATTGCTTTCTATGCCTCTCTCTCTGTGTCTGTCTGTCTCTCTAATACACACACACAATTTTCTATGGTTCTCTGTTCTCTGTTCTTTTTATCACACATAAACACACATGCATATGAACATATTAATATCAATGTATATTACAGTCAGGCCAGTAATAAATGGTTGCTAAGCTTATTTATTATTATTCCTTGAATTCTGTCCCAATTTCAAATTTTATTAAATATCAGATATTTCTTTGGCAATCATTTAAATTTTAAAAGAACTTTAGTCAAAGTGGCAGAGTCCATATCACTTCTTAAAGGTAAAGTCACACTAAACCGTAAAGGGCTAACGGATGTCGAACGTATAGAAGAAATGTGGCAGAAAGTAATACGGTGGCGAAAGATGCTCTCATGATCGATGTATGGGATGCATAAAACGGACAAAACCCACAATGAATGCATGATCAATGCACAAAATGTACAATCAACGCACATATACAGGACATACAATGTTCAATTAATGAACATTACTGTATTAGTAACAGACTTGTACTGCATAAAAGGTTTGAGGAACATATTTCTGCCAGTCACATAACTGACAAACCAGGTATAAAAAAATCTGAGATTCTGTTTTCATTAGAAACGATATCCAAATGGGCATTCAACAGATCAAAACATGCCTGGATTAGGGCAGCTTGATACCGCAGGCGAGCTCTAACACGGCACTCTATAATATGTTGATCAATGAACTAAAAACTTTCGGAAGGTCCTTACCTATACAATGCAGGAGGACAAATGAGAGTTATAATATATTGGGCAGACAACTGCAGTCTAGGTGACTAGTAGCAAAAATATTCAATGAAAGTGAAGAACCCCTACAATCATATATTATTCAACATCAGTTTTGTCCAAAGGACCAACGTTTCACATTCGTTATTTATCAGTTCCAATGCATTTCTTGTCAGGTATTTTACTGTGAATATACGTTACATCTGGTGCATATCCGGTAGTAGTCCGGTCGTGTATTATGTCCACTAATCTAAGAATGGATGCAAACTGGACAAGTACAGAATAAGGAATGCACGAGTAACGAACAATACGCACACTAGTGCATTGCTACCATACATATAACTGACAAATTTGTACTATGGTGTACATTCCAAATTTTGAACATGTTCAAAACCTTCCACCGAATGGAACGTACATTGCTGGACAAGGAACACAGACACAGCATAAGAAACGGAAAAGAAACATATGCGAATGGATTACAAATTTTGTTATATGTTCGACATCCATTAGTGCTATAGGTGTAATGTGAGAGTCACTTAACTTATCATTCCTAAAATTCACACTAAGACTTGCTTGTGCCATTGATGCGAGGAAGAGTTCATTCTGTTTCAGGGTGTGAATGGGTATCATACATTTTTTTAAAATGCATCTCAAATTAAGATGCAGGGGTTGGGATGCTTTGTGAGCCCATGCAGAAAATAGTAAAATTTGAGGACTTTTATTATCTACAGATATATTGTTTTAAGTATTATGGTATTCTTCAGCTTATCTTGTAATTCACAAAAAGATAATTTCACTTGAAACAAAATTTTGACCTTACTACTTGAGGAACTGTGTAAGAGTACCTGAGTACCTTCAATCTCCTATATTGCTGTATTTTGCTTTAAGGAGCTTCTGATTCCTACAGAAGCCCATAGGTGCCATAATATATATCTTATCCTGCAGCTGCCATATAAATATCTGGTGGCTGCCATATTAATATGGTGGCTGCCACATAAATCTGGTGGCTGCCATATAAATATCTGGTGGTTGCCATATAAATATCCTTTGGCTGCCATATAAATATGTGGTGGCTGCCATATATATATCTGGTGGCTGCCACATTAATATGGTGACTGCCACATAAATCTGATGGCTGCCATATAAATATCTGGTCTGGTGGCTGCCATATAAATATCTGGTCTGGTGGTTGCCATATAAATATATCTTTTGGCTGCCATATAAATATCTGGTGGTTGCCATATAAATATCTTTTGGCTGCCATATAAATATGTGGTGGCTACCATATAGATATCTGGTGGTTGCCATATAAATATCTGGTGGATGCCATATGAATATCTAGTGGCTACCAGTTAATTATGCAGCAACCACCAGTTAATTATGTGGCAGCCACAAGATAGAATTCTTTTCAAATGTGACACCTACAGACTTCTGTAGGATGCAAAACAAAAGCAAGGATTTTCTTTAGAGTAATAAAAAGCTTAGTGCTTATTACATGTATTAGATCAATGTGTCGCTCTGTTGACCTGCTGCAATACAATGCCATCTGATGTCATGTGACACATGTAAATTCTTGTAGTAGATTCTGTAGTTACCTAACCAGTTAAATCTTATTTTGCCCTTGTTAGCCAACAGAAGCCAAATATGAGAGGAGCATTTTAATTTTGGTTGCATGAAGTGGTCAGACGGCTGGACATGCAGATGGAAGTCCGGAGGTTCAATTTCCACTTTGGGCAATACTTGACATTATTCTATTACAGATAACAGCATTGGTTCAGTTTACATTGTGGATGTTATCATTGGCATGAACACCTTTTATGAGCTATCCTTATCACATCTGCTTTCACTATAGGTGAAGCTGGAGGTGTAATTGATTGTCTTGATTTGGGACTCAGTGGGTATAAGTTATATAAAGCTTATCGTTCAAGTGCTTTGTCATATATGTGCTTTATGTTACAGACATCTTCCTAGAACTTTCACTCACACCACTTCTTCGTTAGCATGGTTAAATACTTAACATGGGAAGTATAAGTTACTGGTCTGAATATGACTGAAAACTGAGTTCAAGGTGCTGATATCTATTTGTAGAATAGGTCAAAATTTGTAGCACTTTATCTAGAGCTAGCAAAAACTTAGGATAAGAGAAAAAATCTTGAATTTGATATCAACAAATTTGGTTTATTTGTTTTATTTTTATAAGAGTGTAACTTTAATAGCCTCAAATTTTCTGATTCTTTATAAACTCGATAAGTATGTATTCCTATTTATCCAACAAAAGGCTTTTACTCTAAGTACTTGTATTGATAAACATTTATTTTTTCATTTTTTCTATTCAGTGCATCTGACAAGGTCTTCTACTTACACAAACACCCTGGACAACTTCTCAACATCCTGGGAAAGCTGTTTGTTTTTGCCTATACATGGAGTATTGGCAGTATGTTCAAACGCCAAGAAGATGCTGATGAAGACGATATGGTCAATCGCAGAGGACAAGACAAAGTGGAACGAGACATCAACATCTGCAATGAATTTGACAATTTTATGCGAGAACTCTTTGAAGTGGAACCACCACTAGGTAAGACAGAGATCACTTTTGATGACTTGTACAACACAGCATGTGTGTTAGGGCTTCTGTTCTCATGTGTTGTAATTTATCATATGATTTATGCATTGTCTATCAGCGAGTGCAGTTCATGGTTTAGATAATGATGAGCTTCATTGGTTCATAATCAGGTTCAAGATGCAACATGGCGGTGGCCAGGGGAATCAGTATTGGTATTTCTGACAAAGAATTGGACTTAGCAGTATTTTCCACACAGTACATAGTAAATTGTTTGATAGTTTCTTGTATGTTTTTTTTTAGTTCATTCTTATATTCTCTACCACTAAATTTTCTTATTGGCCTATTCAAGCTGCATTCTTTATTAAAGTATAAATTTGTGTTTCTTGCAGGTGTCCGGCTACCAACAGGTAACAAGAGCATATATGCATACTTCATCGATTTGGAGTCTGGCAACTTCATTCCCTGGGATGTATTAGTCCCTAAGACAAAGTCCCTCATTGAGAAGGGAGCTGTGATTACAATCGGAGAAACAATGGGTGTGACGGGAAGCCATAAGAAGAAACGAGAAGAAGCAGAAATCACACCCACAGTGGACTTGATTCGATTCTCATTTCTGTCAGCACTACTTTTGATCAACAAACATCCTGTTCTACTTACTGGTAAAATATTTCTGTCTGCACTACTTTTGATCAACAAAACATCCTGTTCTACTTACTGGTAAAATATTTCTGTCTGCACTACTTTTGATCAACAAAACATCCTGTTTTACTTACTGGTAAAATAGTTTTGTCTGCACTACTTTTGATCAACAAAACATCTCGTTCTACTTACTGGTAAAATGTTTCTGTCTGCACTAGTTTTGATCAACAAACATCCTGTTCTACTTATTGGTAAAATATTTCTGTCTGCACTTCTTTTGATCAACAGACATCTTGTTCTACTTACTGGTTATATGTCATTGTCATAATCCTGAGATACAAGGTTGTATATTGT